>JARVJO010000002.1:5612220-5622445 GCA_031762555.1 Cynodonichthys magdalenae
CATATTTTATTAAAACAAACCAGGGACTTTTATAGCCCCTGGGTGCAAAGCCCCTCGTCTTTTAATCCTGCCATGATCTTAGCATGTATTTGAGGAGAGGATTGTTTATTATTCTAAGCTTACTCAGAACTGAGAAGGTTAAATTAAGACATTTATATAGTTTTACCAACATGCAGCTACTAACCATTGTCGTAGCATTTCTTTAAATTTAAGACTTATTTGGAAATAACACGCTAACAAACAACGAGGCTAACAGGAGCTAGCGCTGATGCTAACATCATTCACCGTAGGCTTTTATTAGTAAAAACAAAGAACTGCATGATGAAATAGTGAAAGAGACACACAACATTTAAATTGAACTCACCAGGAACAGATTCAGGGTCTGAGTTGATATTACTGGAAGCTGTCTGACTCACAGTGGCTCAGAAGAGCCACGTTCAGTAGCTGTTAGCCTTAGCCCAGATCCAGCTCTGGATCAGAGTGAATATCTGGGATTTTTGTTGATAAAATGAAAAAACAAACTCTCTTCTGTGAGTTTTTGAAATTTGAAGCTGCCAGCCAGGTTAGTTTATGATCCTCATTTGTCATCATAAAGTGCAGTTTGTTTGTAGGACGCTGAGCTTGAAGCCTTTACTTCTTACTGTTTCAGGCTAAATGTTTCCAAACCGTTTCTCAGTTTTCTTTACTTGTTGTTGCAGCAACAAAAACACAAGTTGATCCTAAACTCATGACTGAACTGCTCAAACTGCCAGTTCACGCAAAAACAAACTGGATTTGTTGTTATCAGAACTCTCTGAATGAATGAATTTCTTGTGCACCGGAAATACGGAACCGTTGTGAGGGCTGTGGGCGGGACTAATACCTGCCTCCAAACGCCTTTACAGGAAAGTCTTTATTAACACAAGGACCAGATCCTAAATGGAGTTTTTCATGATGTCTCGTCTGCTCCAGAACATTTAGAGGGTTAGTGTACTCACTGTCAACTCACTGTCATCCATTTCACTGTTTTGAACCGGAGCAAATCAAAGAACAAAAAAAAATCTGAATTTTGTTCGTCATCCGGGTCACATGACTGCAATAAATAAAATGAATTAACCAACCTCTACTGCTAGACACGTTCACCAGCCCTCAGCATCACAAAGAAACACACAACCGTCTGACCAATCACAGTCAGTTCTCATGTAGAGGGGGGGTTAATGCCCCCCCAGCAGAAAGAGATGGAGTCGAAGCTGCGAACAGAACAAGAGTTTGTGGAGGACATCAGTCTAAAAGTGACACTTCAGTGGTTTCCTGTTGTTTCTAATTGTTGTCATCGATAAACTCAACTTTATTTTTGTTGTTTTGTTTGTTTGTTTGTTGTTTGTTTCAGAAATGCATGGAGACCAAAAACACCATCCTGGCTCGTCAGAAGGAGATGCAGATTTCTCTGGACAAAGTCAAACACCTGATTCGCCTCATTCAGGCCTTCAACTTCAACCAGGCGCTGGCAGAGACGGAGAGGAAGGACATCCGGGTCCAGGACTGTCCCCAGGTGGGTCCCCAGGTGGGCCCTCAGGTGGGTCTTCTGGTGGGCCCTCAGGTGGGCTCTGAAGCTGCACCTGAATCCAACTCGGTGGAGCTGAAGGCAGGAGGAGGCTCGTCAGCCAGCAGCAAACAGGAGGAGACGGGAGGAGGCGCCGGCTGTCCGTCCAACAGCTCGGTCCTGACTAACTGTCCTGGGGGCGGGGCGGGGGGGAAGGCGGGGCCTGGGCTCGAGGGTCACGCAGAAACAGGTCTTCACGTGGAGCTGGAGCCTGAGACTGAGGCGGCTCTGCCGGCCGTCGCCACCACCAACGGGACGAGCGAGCCCGCGGGCCCCGAACCCACGGACCCCGAGGGCAGCCCCGCAGACCCCGCAGACCCCGCCGCCAACTCTGAGAACAAGATGGCTGCTGTCAGCCCGGCGGAGACGGCAGCGGAGGAGATGAACGACAGCAACAACAGTAAAACCTCAGAACCCTCCCAGCACCGTTTGCCAGCTCTCCTCAGCAGTTTGGGCGACAAAAAGTAACGCTTGTTCTCTTCAGCTGCGGGATTCAAACATATATATTAAAAAAAGACTTTGCTTGCACCTTAAGGTGCCCTGAAGTTGCCAATCTGTATAAATGTTGTTTGTTTGCATCGTATTGTCAGACTGTGTCAATGGTAGATGTACAGCCCAAGTCACATGACTCCGGGAAGCTGTCCGCCCTCCACGCCGCTGGGCTCAGGACGCCGTCGCACCCGTGTCATCATGCCAATTAGTGATAGACGTCATGGTGGGACGCTCAAAGGGAGATTTAACTCATCATCACACCGGTGTGTGCCTGTTACAGTAGCCCCCCGTGTTCTGTTGTGGGGTGGGTCCGAAGACACCCGAGAACATGGAAGCGAACATCTTTCAGGGGTCGCTGGTCCAAGAAGCAGTGTTGTAATAGTTTGTGTAAGAAAAGAGAACCTGTTGGTGTCCTCGTCCCGTCAGACCCCGTGGGAACAACGTTCTGATCCCCGCCCCCCATCCTGAACCAGTCCAAACATATCTCCACTTCTCCTGGTCCAAAGGTCCAACAGAACCCAGCTGAGGGGATCTGAGCTGCACTGATGGGACTGTTTAATCCTCCTAAATCATTTATGGGACGAGTTCAACAGAAACACTTTTACAAACCGTGCCTGAAAACAAGCATCAGTTTCCAACAATTAGCTGAAGTCTCATTAAAAACTGCTTTTCCTCCATTTCTGTCTCCAACAGTCGCAGCTCAGCCACTTATAAAAACAGGAAATCCCTTCTTTGAGTTAAAAGCCAGGCTGGAGGACGCCGACTGAACGTTGGTCCCGCGGCTCCGGGGACGAGGCGGGACAGGTGCGGTAGCCTAACAGACGTGTTCAGTGGTGTCGGTCAAGTGTAGTGATTGAGATTTTCATTCGTGTGTCAACTGTGAGCACTAAATGTGAAACTGCAATATTGCAAAAGTCAACTCACACAAACTATCTGGGCTGTGTTCGTTTTTTTTATGAGAAAAGATATTCAGGTCTTCCTAGTTTTTCAGAACAAGTGCTTTCTGTTCCTGAACCTGCTGGACCGGCGTCAAACACAAAGAGAATCCTCTTTTTTTTTTTTTTTTGTTTCCAATCTTTCTGTTGAATTCTGAACTGCCAAAACCCCCGGGTTGGATCCAAACTCAGCAGGGACTCGTTCATTCACCGCTCAAAGATCAAATCATTTTAGGTACAGATCCAGAGAACTGGACGTCCCCAGATTGAGGCAGGAGATCAAAGAAAAGCAGGAACTGTTTCTGTCCTTAAACAGAAGGATTTGTTGTGGATCTGTCCAACAAAGCCTGAGATTAAAGCACAAGCTTGCTGCATTACAAAGAAGTGCTGAAGAGCTTTTTCTACGTTCCGTTCAAGTATGCATCTCTTTGTTGTCATGTGACTTATCCCCACATTGCCAATCATTTTCTCAGAGGGAAACCAAACCTCTGTCTGACACTGAGGCTCCGGTCCGTTCGGTGTTTCTGGTGGGGTGGGGTGGGGTGGGGGGCAAACGGCTGCCTTCGTCTCGTCACGGTTAAACCGGAGCTGAAATGTGATGCAGGTGGTCGGGTCAGTCTGGGTCAGTCTGGGTCCGGGGTGGGAGCTGCGTTCTGGGTTCTGGGGGTCCGGGTCGTTGGACGAGCTCGTTAACGGTGCCTCTGGCTGTGCTGCAGATTCTTTTCTTTTAATTTGTAGTTTCCTCACGCTGAGTTCACCACTTCCTGTCTGACGCAGCTTTAATCAGGTTGGTTTTTAGCAGAACTTTGGTCCAGACTCAAAAACCTGCTGGTCCTTCTGTTAGCTGGGCGTACATCGATGATCGTTTCAGCCCGGGTCTGGAGCTAGTTTTCAGAGTCCGTCTCTGTTTGACGTTTCTGAGCCTCAAACTAACGAAACAACTTGTGACCCTAAACTTCCATCTGTCAACCAAAACTAGTCTGAGCCTGAAACTGTTGGAACCACCGGGCTGAACGGTGCAAAGGGGGGGTTGTGGGGGGGTGAACTCAGCTTTAGGTGAAGACAGATGAAGTCAGTGTCTTTTTATTTACCTTCATATCAGGAGGACTGTTGTCTCAGCAGCATATCTGACACCATCAGCTGTACAAACTGCCTTCATTCAGAAGATCCCACGTGTTGGTTTAGTCCGGTTTGTGTGGTCCAGTCCATGTGGTCCAGTCCATGTGGTCCGGTTTGTGTGGTCCAGTCCATGTGGTCCGGTTTGTGTGGTCCAGTCCATGTGGTCCGGTTTGTGTGGTCCATTCCATGTGGTCCGGTTTGTGTGGTCCAGTCCAACAACGATGGAAGGGAAGACCCCAGAGAAGCATCCATAACGTCCCTTTTTTCTTCTTGTAGAGATCTCGTTCATTCAGTTTTGTTCTCCGTGCGTCCTCGGGGGGTTGTTGATGATGATGATGTCATCGTTGAGCCGACCCGCTCTCTCTCGGTCCGGTTCGAGCTCGTCTTCATGCAGACCAGACTTTCCCTCTGTACAGTAGGTACCTCGAGTGCCTTTTCTTCAAACAGCAGATAATATTTGTCTCTTGACTTGCACTGTGACTCGTAGAACCTTTCGGACCCCCGGATAAAACCCGCCCACCCGCCCGACCCAAAGCTGCGCCTCGATGCAAGTTCAGCTACATTTCATCTGAAACCCTCGGACTCGACCAGATAGTGTTTCGTTGTTGTTTATTCTAGAAGTTGCCTTAAATGTGTTTTTATTTCCTGTGGTGAAACTTTTAGACTTTATTTAGTTTTTCTGGGGGGGGGGTCCTGCAGATCCTGGAGACGGTTTAATATTGATGACAGAGGTCTGGTTCCGATCCGTTTGTGATGCACTTTTAGTTTGATCAGTATTATCATCAGAGCGAGAGGCAGGTCTGTTATCAGTCAGGAGCTGGTTTTATTTTGAAAATCCCACCCCCTTTTCCTCTTCCTGTCTGTGGTTCTGTTTCAGAGGAGGGATGAGTTGGTGAACCGGGTCAGAACAAACCTAAAGAGCAACATCTGTGCACTCGCCTTCTTATGCAAGATTTTATACCAGATTTGTCAACTTTTTTTTTAAATCTTATGCATTTGTTTCTGATTTTTATGTTTTTATGTGAAACTTAAGTCACCTTTTTTTTCTTTCAACATTCTGACATCCTGATGCTGAACGTGCGCAGCGTGCACGTTGATGTAGCCATTCCAGGAAAAATCTTTACTTTGTTTTCAGGGCGGTTCTGTGGAACCTCCACGATCCAGAAACAAGGAAGAAAACCCAACTGTTGTTCGTCTGTTGGGATTTTTTTCTTGTGGTTTCGGCTCGTTTTAGCTTTCAGTTTCAACTCTGCATGCAGGCGGGTGGCGAGGGACCCGGGAAGTCTAAAACGTTCCTCCGTCGAGGTCTGAAAGCAAATTTATCCAAAGAACACTACATTTGTTCGGGAATCCTCGGCGCCACATATCATCCTGCGGGGCGGGGCGAGGCAGGGAGGGGCGGGCGCTCCTCATCCTTCAGTTTTCAAGCGATCAAGTCATGATTGTGGCCTTCTAGTATTCTGTCGGTACATGATGTTCACACGTCGTTCCTGCTCATCCCGTCCGGATCCGGCCGTACGCCCGCAGCGTCGTACCTCATCCACAGCTGATTCCATCGGGGGTGTGTTGAGTGCAAAAAATCTAAAAAACAACAAAAAAAATAATGGTTCAAAAAAAAAATCTAAAAAACTAAAAAGTCTTTTTCTATCTTCCATTTGGTGAGATGCATTGTAGCGATATGAATAAAGAAAAAGTTCACCTGGTGTGCTGAATAACGTGTAAATTGGTAATTACACAATCTGAATATTTGTATAATTGTTTGTATTTTTTCATAATGATTTTGGAAAGGAATGTGTTTATTTTTTTGACTTCTGTTCCAGATGTGTCTTCTGTTGGCCTGACATTGTGACTGGTCTGGTGGGATTCTTACCTCTGTATTGAGCCTCTTCTGTGATGAATTCTTTGTATGCAGTGTTTAGGAAATACTGTAGGGAACAAGGGGAGGAGTTGATATTAGGAGCATTTGATCAATTTGTATTTATTTATTTTATCATTTTGTTAATAAATTGTGAAAAGCACAACGTCTCCTGACTTTGTTCTGAGTTTTATGTCCACACTCACATTTTCCCAGTTAGAGAGAATCACATGTGACCGACAGGTAAACTGAGACTCTACAGCTCAGTTGTTGTATCTGATCTCACTAAAACAGAAATTATCCCCAGTTAAATATTTAAAAAAACAATAATATGAAACTTTTTAGTTTAAAAGAAAATATTTATTTCAAACAAATCCACAGTCCTAGGCAGCAGAATTCTAAGTTTGATTTATAGCTTTTAGTGTTTCTGTCTTTTTTTTTTGTTTATACTTGTTTAGCACCTATTTCAAATGATCAGTTCTAAAACTATTCCCATATTATTTGTACACGAATTCTGAATTAAAACAAACCTACAGCATAAAGTGATGGAATTCGTGCTCTTACGTAATCTCGCGAGATCTGCTACAATATCCAACGTAACCGTATGGAACGTCTCACGTAATCTCGCGAAATCTGATAGCGTCTGCTCGTCCTTGTTCTTCTCGTTCAGTCTTCTTGATTCGCATGTTGTATCGCATGTAATGTTTTTCAACATGTTAAATCAACTGTGAATCAATCGGATATGAATGAACAGACACACCGTGCGCGAACGTTTTACCCTCAAATATTACTGGTCCACATATATTCTATACAGCAGAGTGGCGCAGCGGAAGCGTGCTGGGCCCATAACCCAGAGGTCGATGGATCGAAACCATCCTCTGCTAACTTTTAACTTTTTTTTTTTGTAAGATTTATTATTTTAACTTTCTATGTCCTCGCAAATACACTTACTGTAATTTATTTTCCTTAAAAACATCAGTTGCTGTTTTAAAAGCACGCTCGGGTAAAACAAGATTAAAATTTTTTTTTACTTTAATTCTGCTTTTTTTACATGAAAGCCTTTTCCTCAGGAGACGCACAATTTTATTTCTTTGTTATTGCAATACAAAATAATAATAATAATAGCAATAAATCACAAAATACAACATAATAGCAATAATGTGAATTCATCCACCATTCCGTACTTTCTGTATACAGATGTACTTTTTGGTTTCAATGTCTGCTCCTCTAAAAATAATACATTTTATGTAATTATTCTATTATTAATTCTAGCTAAATTTCATTTTCATTAATGCTATTTTTCTGTTCTATTTTATCTATTTTTAGCTGAATTCCTAGACTTCAGAAACCACAGGACCTCAACAGACTCTCGAAGCCTTAACTGTATTACTTGAAATACTGCCTTATCTCACTGTTTGTGCTCTATGTATTACATTTTCTGATTCTGAAGAATGAAATTGAATTAAATTTAAAAAAGAAAAGAAAGAAAGAAACCTCAAGAAAAACAAAGAACGAAAAAAGGGGGACTCTTAACAAGCCGGAACAAATGTTTCAGCATTAAACAGGAAACGGATCGGGATCCCTATGGATGAACTTCCGGTCTGCTCCACAGATGGCGGACAGCAAGTGCTGCGTGAAGAATTGCGGGACCACTTCTCACGATGCCCACGGCAGGAAGCTCCAGAACGGACTGACCTTCCACTGTTTCCCCGCCTGGAGAACGAGGGAAGGCGGCTCCGTGTCGGAGCTGACGAGGCGGAGGAGAGCCGCCTGGGTGGCTGCTGTCGCCCGCAGCGACATCACGTTCGCCCACATCCCGTCCTCCATGAGGGTCTGCTCCCGCCATTTCCACACCGGTGAGTCCGAACTGTCCTGGAGAAACGTTTCCTACGAGTGAATAACTGGCTCCGGAGTGAAAATAAAACCGTAATTTAAAAAAGATGTGAAGTTTCGCGTCGCTGCTTCCTCCCTGACCACTGGTCAGGGCGCCCTCCTTCTTGGTCAGTGCTAGTCTCCGATTCTTATGCATTGAAACAATAAACACAGGTCGATAATCGCATTTTAACTCATCAAAGGTCATCAACCCACCATGGTTATCTGCAGTCATGACTTGTAAATTAGAACCACTTGTGTTGGAAATGGGAAATAAAACGTGTCTTCACAGGCAGACCAGCTTTCGAGATGCTGGACTCGGATCCAGACTGGGTTCCGTCTCTACACCTGGGTCACGACGGTGAAAGAAACAGGAAGAGAAGAGCAGAAGACGGTGAGTTGTAAGTGATCTGAGGTGATCGATGTAAAGTTTCTGAATAAATGTTTTTTCTTTATTCAGGTCCAGATTCTGGTTTGGGACTCGGGAAACCAGCACCACCTCCTTGGAAAAAAATAAAATCTGCTCTGCAGACTCTTCTTCAGGAAAAACCCAGCATGAGTCAGCAGAAGCGAGGAGAACCACAGAACCGACCCGCTGACACCAGCCTCAGAGTACACCTTCACAGAAAACACAGAACCAGGCCACCTTCCTCCAGTTCTTCTGGGCTTTAACTGACCTTCTTTGGTGTTCCAGGACTTCTTCAGGACCGCTCTGGAGTCATCTTTGGAGACCTCCATGCAGTCCAAATCTTGGTCCAAGAACCAGTCCTTGTCCACCGAGTACAAAATGGAGCTGAACTTTGAGCTCCCGCCGGCCCAGGAAGAATCCGCGCCCTGTGAGAACTGTTCCCTGCTGCTGAGGAGGATCCAGGACCTGGAGCAGCGCTTGTTCCAGGCCGCCAGCAAACAGGACCAAGAAGGTGTGGAGGCTTGTATCCAGCCGGGTCCGGACCAGAACCAACAGACTTCTGAAGAGGAGCAACAGACACGTGAGTCACAGTTATCTGATAAACTTCATCGCAGACGTGTTTTGGTTCTGATGGACCCGTGTTCTGTTCTGACAGCGACGGACCGCCTCTCGCCCGGCGAGGTTCGGGTCGACGACAGCTCCATGGTTCTGGACCCCGAGTTGGCCCCCCTCAGCCCGGACTCGTCCGACCTGGAGACGTCTTCATCCGACAAGGTCTCGACGGCGACCCGGTCGAGTCCCAAGTTCCAGTCTGGGTGGCTGAAGACGTTCCCGTTCCTGCGGTACTCCTCGACCCAGAACCTCATGTGGTGCTACGTGTGTCGGTTCTACGCCGAGAGCATGCACCAGAACCACGGTCTGATCAAAGGGTCCGACCGGTTCCAGAAAGTCAGCCTGACGTCACACAGCAACACTTTGTACCATCTGAGGAACATGAAGCGGTACCAGGCCCGTTTTGGTTCTGGTGTCTGAGCCGGCCTCAGACTGAACTTTAATCAGGTCAGAGTTCAGGTTGTCGGCTCGGTTTCATCTCTAAAACATTTTACAACAAACTGTTTCCATGGTAACGGCTGAGTTTATGATCCCAACTCCTCGGGTTTTTCAGAACCAAACTGTAGGTTTTATTTTGGAGCGATCTGTTTTAATGCTGTTGTTTGTTTGTTTGTTTGTTTGTTTGTTTGTTTGTTTGTTTGTTTGTTTGAAGGTGTTCTGAAGTTCAGGCAGCTTCTCTTAAAGGTTACAGGTTCTGGACCGGACTGGTTTCATTAGATCCAGGAACACAGCAGAACATCTGGGTTGATTCTTGTAAATATTTATTGTTGTTGTTTTGGGTCACATGATAAACATGTTCTGTTTGTTCCAGTAAACAAAAATAAACAAAGAGCTGAGAACTGATGATGGGTCTCTGGTTCTGGTTTATCTGCTGGAGAATTTCATTCAGGTTGGATCCGTTCTGAACCGGGTCGGGTCCAAGTATCGAACTGAAGACTAGAACCACTTGATCAGACGATTCTGGACTAGGCTGGGACTTTTGTATCATAAACCAGGTTCAGATCAGAACCCGGAATACTGGTCCTGCCTGAACTGGATCATCTGAACCATCTACAATCTTTGGGGTTAAAAGTCCAGTTCTGAATGTTGAACGGGACCTGGTTCAAATGGAACTGGTTTTGAACTGGATCTGGTTCAGATGGAACTGGTTTTGAACTGGACCTGGTTCAAATGGAACTGGTTTTGAACTGGATCTGGTTCAGATGGAACTGGTTTTTGAACTGGACCTGGTTCAGGTGGAACTGGTTTTTGAACTGGACCTGGTTCAGATGGAACTGGTTTTTGAACTGGACCTGGTTCAGGTGGAACTGGTTTTTGAACTGGACCTGGTTAAGGTGGAACTGGTTTTG
>JARVJO010000002.1:5678138-5697344 GCA_031762555.1 Cynodonichthys magdalenae
TGTAAACCAGATTAACAGATGTAAACTAGATTAACAGATGTAAACTACAGATGTAAACCAGATTAACAGATGTAAACCAGGTTAACTGATGTAAACTAGATTAACAGATGTAAACTACAGATGTAAACCAGATGTAAACTACGGATGTAAACCAGATTAACAGATGTAAACTAGATTAACAGATGTAAACCAGATTAACAGATGTAAACTAGATTAACAGAAGTAAACTACAGATGTAAACCAGATTAACAGATGTAAACTAGATTAACAGATGTAAACCAGATTAACAGATGTAAACCAGATTAACAAGTGTAAAGCAGCACCTTTAGGAAGGGGATGAGGTAGGGCTGTGGGGAGGACTTCAGCTCAGCCTGCAGCCGAGACGTAAACTCCTCGGGCTCAATCTTTGCATCCTATACAAAAGAAATGTAAACATTAAAAAAAAATAAATAAATAAAACCCAACACGGGGGGGGTCACTTACGAGCAGGTCCTGGACCAGGGCCTTCACATTCTTGGAGGTCTCTGGAAACGGGGAGTTGTGGGACGCCAGCTTGATGAGCGTGGCCAGAAAGTTTTTACATTTTTTCACGTTTTCCTGCATTTCCTGTCAAACGATAAGGAAAAAAAACCAAAAAATAAGCGTGTAAAAACTGGCTGTGGTGTTCGGAACCAGGCGGAACAGACGAGAGCCCACCTGTGACACTACGGTGACTCTGGTGATGGCTGTGGGCGCGGCAGTGCTGGTCAGCGGGTTTGGCGGCACGCTGGCGGGTTTGGCGTTCCCACCTGTCGTTATCACGGTGGAGGCTTTCTGAGGCGTGGCCATCCTGATGGACACGGCGCCGGGAGCGGCCGGCACCGTCAGCGCCTTCAGAGAAATAATCATCATCATCACATCAGCCTGCAGCTGCAGAACCACTCAGAAGTAAATCAAACTTTAGCTGCTTTCATTTCTAAAAACTTCAGCTGCAGGTGTACAGCTCACCTGTACGGAGGTGGTGGAGGGGGACTGAACGATCCTGGTGGGAGTGGGGGAGGCCAGGCGGGCGGTCGGGGGGCCTGAGGGCGCCTGCAGACAGAAACAGATTAATTTACAGAAAAAATACATTTATCCTGATTAATAAAACCTGAACTGATCATCTGAGGTGAACCTGCAGACGGTCAGAACCAAACTCACTGTGGTGGCGGTGCTGACCCGGATGGTGGGCGTGCCTATCGGCGCTGCGGGTCTTTGGGTGACCACCGTTTGGCCCTGCTGGATCTTGGCCTGAGCCTGAGCCAAAACCTGTGGAGAGACCATGACCAGCTGACCCGTTTCTGTCCGGACCAGAACCATACCTGCAGGAGGAAGGAGACGGATGTTTAATGTGGTTCTGTAGCAGCTGCACGGCACTCTGCAGGTTAAAATCACGACAGAACCACGTGGACCAGGGTCCACTTTAAGAAGCCTTGGTCCAGTTCTACAGTGCTGGTAAATTCACTGATGTTGACCTGATCCAGAAGCAGCTCCATCTGAAATAGACCATCAGGACTACAGACTGTCAACAAGTCCAACAGTCTTTGGACTGGGTTCTGTGGTGGTCTGGGTTTGGATCGGGGTACTCAGCAAAGCCGAGGAGCTGAAGCTCCAAATGCTCACCTGAAGGCATGGTGAAGCCAGGGGGCAGCTGGAAGGTGGTCTGCTGCTGGGGCCGGACCGTGAGCCCGGGTTGGGGAGTAGGTGCCCGGGTCGTACCGGCCACCAGCCCGGGACTCTGCTGCTGGATGGAGGTGGGACCCCCCACAGGAGGTCCAGGTGGTCTGACTACGGCCACGGTGGGCTGAGCCACCCCGTTGATGATGGGCTTGGCTCCGGCAGTGCTGGTCCCAGTCTGGGTCTGAATGATGGAGGACTGAGCTGCAGGAGGAGGGGGGGTGCTGGTCAGGATGACGGGGGTCCCGGTGGGGGTCTGTCCGGTCACCAGCATCTTGGTGTGCATCAGAGGGTTGCTGTGGTTCAGGACCTGAGAGCCTGATGCGGATGGGGAGGGGACACCTTTGGGCTCCAGCCCGTTCTGGGCGCCGGTCACCGGGCTGGGGTGACCCTGCAGGGCCACGGCGGGGGATCCGGGCTGTGAAGCCATGGACACGACCACAGCGGAGCCCCCGGCGCTGATGACAGAGCTGACCCCGCTGGGTGGTGGGGGGACACCGGCTCCGGTGCTGCCGTTCAAGCCCTGTAATCCAGGGGAGGAGGTCCGGATCGCCTCCGCGGAGTTGGGAGCTGCGCTCGGACACAGGACGGCCGCCCGGTGGAAGCTAGCGGCGGGCTGAGTGCTCAAAGTTATGGGTCCCGGTCCAGGCGAAGCGGTCAGAGTAGATGCTCCCGCCGCCTGCAGACTGGTTCCGGTGGTTCTTACGGTCCCGGTGAGTCCTAAAGAGGCCGAGGAAGGGAGAGACTGGCCGGACAGCGGGTCGTTGACGCCGGGCTCCTGGGTCGACCCCGCTTTCGGATGCCCTTGTTGCGGCGGCGTCTCCGTGGACCCCACTTGATCTAGCACTTTTCCTGAGAAGTGTCCCACAGCGGCCGCTGCTGGGTCCCGCTTCCCGTCGGAATAAGAAGCCGCGGGAGTCTTTCTGTCGCCTAGCTGCGACTCCAAGGAGCCGACCAGGTCGCTAACCGCTTTCTGGTCCACCTCGTCGGAGAGCACGTCCTCCAGCGGGTCGGAGGCTCCCGCCATCTTTACTGTTACACCGTTGTGCAAATCGCTTTTTAGAATGTACGCATGCGCGGAGGATCCGGCGCATAGATCTAAAAGTAAAAGAAGTTCGACCCCGTTATAAAAGCGCTAAACATTTTTCATGAATGTATGTTATTTTACCAGTTTCCTCTTAGTACTCACACATTGTTCAATCTTGTTGTTTATTTTTAAATAAAGCATTAGGTTCAGTCTTTATTAGATGTAGAACTAAATGTACTTTTAATTTGGCACAATTTATTGTTTTGTCATGATAGTTGGATGTTATGTTTTTATATTTAGGTCATTGTTTTACTTTTGTACATATTATTCATGAACTATATGGACATAATATTATTAGTTATATACCAAACTGTAATTGAATTTGAATACATTGAATATATAAATGTTACACTTTTGACTGCTTGCTTTACTTTTTAAATGATCATATGTTGATACTAATTATCGACAACTGTTTTATCTAATATTTTTACACATAAACACGAACAGCAAGTGATGGGAATGTATTAATGCTACTGTTGCAGGAAAGAAAAAAAATAAACAAATACAAACATCTGGGAACATTTAACCTCATTAGCCTGAGATTTTACTAAAATAAATCACACAAATGTTTAAACGTGTTGCTTATTTATTATTTGACACTGAATAATTAAAAGCATTTTGACAGTAAATAAAATATTCAGCAAATAGAAATAAATTAATAAAATATCCGAAATTACATAAGCATCATCTTGATTTTAGAAGTAACAGATCGTAATGGTAAAAAATTGAAATAATGTTCTGATTTCTTTGACGGGTGTTAAGAAAACGATACATTTTAGCAAATAAAAGTTTTCCAGTCTGTGCAGAAACACATCTTTTCTATGCTGTATAGATCTAGACTTAGTGACGCATTGAAATCACGCGATAAGTCAAAGTCTCGTTAGCCCCCGCGCGCAGAAACGTTTGGATGGAGGAGGAGGCGGCCATGTTGTAGCTGTGGAACGTCGAAAGAGGGAAACCGACGGAAACAAACCGGGACGGTCGCTGAAGAATCGGTTCTGTTGACCGCACGGCTCGGTGTTGCCGGCCGCTCTGTTTTCTGTTCTAAGCGCCGAGCCGCTGAAGAGACACCATGAGCAGCGGGACGCCTTATCTCGGCAGCAAAATCAGTTTGATTTCTAAGGCCGAGATTCGCTATGAAGGAATCTTGTACACGATCGATACCGAAAACTCAACGGTGGCCCTGGCTAAAGGTGAGAACTCGGAGCGGCAGTCCGAGCGCGTGCTCACGGTTCGGTGTGTTCGTTTTAGTTGGTCATTTTTTAAAGGGAGACCGCGTCGAGCTGTTGATTTGGTTCAAGCAGGAACAAACAAACAAACAACCGGGGGCGCTGAAGTTGGTCTGCGATCAGACAGAAAGGGACTGGATCACCGTGTTATCATAACTAGACCTCTTTACTGGGTTCAGATACTAACTACAATACTTACACGGATTATAAATGAACTCTATTGTTTTATAATTTATACAAATCATTAATAATGACCATAGAACCTAAAGGTAAGCGTATAAATATAGGTTATAATTTAAAAAGGACAACCGCTGTAGTTCAGTTTGTGACCACATATTGTTTATTTTGTCTTTATTATTTCAGAATGTGTAAGTGTTTTATTTAGTTTTGCATTTGCATCTCTTCCAAACCAGTTTGGATTAAACCGTAAAATGGCCCTTTACTTTCAAATCGTAAGCGAACTTCAATAGTGTGCTAGCCTGTTAGCTCCAGCTAACATCCGCTAGCAGAGCAGCATCAGGCGGCTAGCTCTGGAGTTAACAGACGACATGACCGCTCGTCCAGCCTGGGTGCAGGGTTTTTTCTGCGTGTCCGTCCAGCCGGTGTGCGGGGTTTTTTTCCCCGCGGGGAGGGCAGGTAGGTCGTGAAGCTAACCCTGAGTCAGCCAGCGAGCTAGCTGGTGTCAGCACTTAGTGATGACGCGTTCAGCCTCTCACCGAGCTGTTTGTCAACCTGGAAATGTGACGTCACCTCTCACGCTCTGACCTGGTTATCTCTCACACAGAGGACACTCATTCAGGTGTGCAGTCATCCAGCTGAGCCTTCACAGAAGCCCATCAGTTAGATTTCTTGGGTTTCACTTTGGTTCTTTTTACACTTGAGAGAACCTGTGGTCCAGTTGTGAAACCACATCCCCCCAGGTCCTTTTCACACTTCCTGTTACATTCAGTCAATCACAGCTCTGAGATCACGTGTTCATACCTGTCAAGTGCAGTGACTTATCCATCTTTGCTGAACTTAAAGTCAGTTTTAACCTGCAGGGTCGCCATGGTAACAGATGCTGAACAGTTCAGTGTTTTAAATAAAATCTTCATGCTCCTTCAAGATGATTGAAATGGGAGATGAAAATGTTTAATCTTATTCTTGAAAAGTCAGTGTTCACACCTTTAGCTGATCTCAACACATCTAGTTGAAGTTTCAGGAAACAACCACGTGCAGCACATCTGTCAAACATCCGCCTTCATCATGAATGTAACAAGGTGATTTGTTTCCTCTTCATCAGTCCGCTCCTTCGGCACCGAGGACCGCCCGACGGACCGGCCCATTCCGCCTCGAGATGACACCTTTGAGTACATCATCTTCAGAGGCAGTGACATCAAGGACCTGACGGTGTGTGAGCCGCCCAAACCGACCTGCTCGCTGCCCCAGGACCCCGCCATCGTCCAGGTACGCCCACCCTACATATATGTCCTCAGACGTTAGCTGACCAGTTCTGACCCAGCTGCAGATCCAGATCTGATCCTGTTTCTTGTGACCTGCTGTCTTTCAGTCGTCCATCAGCACCAGCTCTTCGTCCGCCGGCGCCTCTGCTCCGACGCCGTTTCAGTCCGCCACCTCCTACGGCCTCTTCAGCAGACCTCCGGTCCCGGCCTACAACCAGTTCAGCACCGCCCCGCTGGTCTCGCCTCAGTTTGGAGCCGTTGGTGTTGGTAAGCGAGTGCGTCACAGGAGGGTGTGGTTCTGATGGCGTGGTATCCAAGGGTCAGGGTCTGGTGTGGCCGAACATTTAGTTCCAGTAAAATGTCAGCTGACAGGAATCTGAAAATCTCTAGTTTGATTCTTTTAGTTCAGGTTGAATGTTTCAGCAGAGGATAGGTTCTGGCTCTGGTGGTCTTCATTGTGGGTGGTGGTCTGGTACCAGCACCGCCTCTGTGTCCTGCAGAGAACGTTGTGGGCTTCAATCCTGTGCTGTTCCTCTCATACAGGACGGTTCGTGGTCCCGTTTGTGAGCGACCCAAGCTCCACCTCCAGCCAGAACCCTTTCATTGGTTCTGTTCTCCCCTCTGACCCGCGGTCTCTGGGGACTGAAGGTAAAAACCTGCTGGACTGGACTCTGAGATCTGTGCTCACAGCAGGTGCTTCGTTTGCTTTAATCTGGACTGAAGCTTCTTCCTGTCCTCAGTTGGTCACCTGTTCAGGTGTTCCTTTTGTTCAATGGGTTTTTCCTGTCCTCAGGTGGTCTTTATTGTTCTGTCCTCAGGTGGTCTTTATTGTTCTGTCCTCAGGTGGTCTTCCTCTCCTGTTTTTTTCTGCTCTGATGGTATGGACCTGTTGATGTTTTTTCTCTTGTTGTAAATATAAACCTGTTTCTATCTGCACCCTGTCCTCAGACCTGCCTGGCCCGGCGGGTCAGGTCTGTTCTGTTCTGCTCCTCTGAGTCTCGTCTGTTTGCAGCCGCTTCAGTTTGTTTCAGAACAAACCTGTCGGAGCGTTGGACAGACAGGAAGTGAACTGAAATGTCTCGTCTCCTTCATGTTTAAATCAAACAGATGTTCTGACCCGTGTGAACCTCTAACCTGGTCTTTGTTCTGGTTCTCCCCAGGCAGCAACAGCAGCCCCAGCCTGGACCCTGTGAGAAAGAGTCCCACCTTGGACCAGGCTAACCAAACCAGCTCGTCTGCCCCGGCGTCTTCCAGCACGGCACCGGCCCCCGGGCTGGGACGCAGAAGCCCCGCCCACAGCCGCGCGGCTGCCCCGGCTCCCGGTCAAAGCAGCCAGAAGCCTCAGCACCAGGACGGAGGGGATGCGAGGAGGGGTGAGGACGGTCTCCTCTGTCACTAATTCTAGTAGCTCATTTAGCTTTGGTTGTTGAAGATCTTCATCTGTGAACTTGTTTATGATCTAACCTACTGGAGTACACTTTTAACAGGAAGAACAGCAGGTTTAGACCAGTTTTATTAGTTATATAAATATACTGGGGTGTAGTTTCAGCTGGTGAGGTGTCAGCTGATGCAGCTCATGTCAAACTGCACCAGGTGTTGAAGGGTTAAACGTCTGTTCCTCCACTGACGGTCCTGCTCGTCTCTGAGGAATCTGAACCTCTCTGCTGTTCCAGGAGCAGACATCCAGAACGCTCGCAGAGCCGAAGGGGAGCAGGCGAGAAGCGAAGGCAGGGACCCCAATAAATATCCCACAGGTTAAGATCCGCTCGTCTCCGAACCCGTCCTGCATGAACGCCATTGTCCTGTCACTCTGTGGCTCCGCCCTCATCCCCTCAGAGCATGTTCTGAAGACGGTGGAGCTGCTCTGACTTTCTCTCCGTGTGTCACTAACACCTGAAGCTGATCTTCATCGTCGTGATCCTGGTTTTTGTTTATAAAACCTGCGGGTCCAGAAGCTAACTCTGCCTTTTATCCTCAGCAGGAAGCATGGGAGCAGCTAACCGCCGCGGCCGAGGGGGCGGGCACCGCGGCAGGGGACGCTTCAACCTGCGCCGAGACGGACCCATGAAGTTCGACAAGGACTTCGACTTCGAGAGCGCCAACGCCCAGTTCAACAAGGAGATCGACCAGGAGTTCCAGAACAAGCTGAAGCTGAAAGGTTGGTGAGAGGCTCCGGTTCGGTCCTAAAGGTCAGAGGTCAAAGCTCAGATGTTTCTGTCGCCTCGCAGACGAGAAGTCGGAGAAGGTTCTGAATGGCGAGGACCGAGGGGACAACGTGGCAGAAACTCAGAACAGCGAGGGCAACGCTGACGAGTGCGACCCGCTCGGACCCAACTGTTACTACGACAAGTCCAAATCCTTCTTCGACAACATCTCCTGTGACGACACAAGGTACGAGTCCACATGAGTCCATACAGGTCCACATGAGTCCATACAGGTCCAAACAGGTCCACATGAGTCCATACAGGTCCAAACAGGTGTCATGTTTGTTCTGAACTTTAACTTTTGGTAAGAGGTTCTGATGTTAAACCCGTGGTTCTGATCTGTGTTTTCTGTTTTCAGAAAAGCAAACGAGAAATCTGGAGGCTCCGGTTTCCCGCGGTGAGTGTTTCTGAGGTCATGTGACTGGATCTGTTTTCAGATTAGGATTAAACTCAGTAGGACTTTCACCAGATTAGTTTGGATCACAGAGTTCTCTTCATCGCCCCCTCTTGGTCCTGCAGGGAGCGCAGGCAGACCTGGGCCGAGGAGAGGAGGATGAACGCCGAGACCTTCGGCATCCCGCTGCGACACGGTCGAGGCCGCGGAGGTTTCCGAGGAGGTCGCGGGGGCATGGGCTTCCGCGGAGGTCGCGGCCGCTCCGCCAGCCGGGGCTCCTTCGGGCCCCCGCAGGGCGGCGGAGGAGGCTACAGGGGAGGTTACCGTGGAAACCAGGCTGGGCAGGAGTTTGCTAACTTACCATTCAGGGTAAATTCACCTTCCTGAGTGTAGGTCCAGAAGAGTCCGAGGCCAGACCTGTAGAACCTGTTTGGACCTCAGTGAGTTTTATTCATGCAGAGCTGAAGGAGGTTCATGTTTGTTGTTTGTGTTTGTTGTGTTGCAGAAGGACAACAAAGTGGCTGCGTAGTCTCTGCAGGACGAAGAGGCTCCACTCTGCTGGAACGTCTTCATCCCTCGCTGGAAAAGAAATAGTTCTGGTTTCTATTTTGTTGACTAAAATAATGAAGATTGTCTCCTAGTTGTATATTTGTCACCAGCACTGGAGTAGACTTTTTGAATGCAGCTTAACTTTCCACATCAGTCAGCGGCCGAGACCACGGCGGCGCAGTTTGTGACTTCCTGAAACGGTTCTGTTGGACTTTTTGTTTCTGCTCCGTCTCGCGCGCTCACGTAGCTTTATCAGGTTGGTCCTGTAGTGGACGCCGCCCCACCTCTCCTGACCTCTCCGTTTTCTACCGTGGCGTCCTGTCATGTGATCGACCTGCTCGTCGTCGCCCCCCGTGCTCGTTATTCTCACTTCACGTCTCACTTTCCCACGTTAGCGGTGCAGCTGTGGCGTCTTCACTCAATGCCGGTGGCTGGTTCCAATCCCCAGAACTTTTCTTTAAGGTGCTGCTGAAGATCTGCAGTTTGCTCCGGTTTCTCTTTATACCTTCAGTTGAGTACGGAGGATCAGAAATGTCTCAATTAAAGCAAATCAGAGTTAATTCATTATCGGAGTTCAGAAATAAAATAAAAACTAACAACTCAGCTCTGCTGCAACGTAAACTTTTACACAAAAAAAGTCAGATAAATGTGATCTTATAAAGAAAATTTAAATATTAAAAAAACATTGTCTTCCTTTAACAGATTAATACAAGATGGTTTATTTTTTTCTGGTTTGATTTAATTTGGCACTCTGAGTCTTCTGTACATGAGGAAGTTTTTCTCCAACTATTAGCCGGCATCACAAAAACGTCTCATCCTGTTAAAGTTTTCATGGAGCCACCGACTGACCTGCTGCACGCCGGTCGACAGGAAGTGATGTCAAACTGTTCTAAAACATACAAAAACAGCTGTAGCAACATCAGTTAGCAATAATCCTCTGTTTGTTCCTCAAGCTGCCAAGGAGTTAGTTTAGATTCTAAGATTCGACCCGGCAGCTGCTGTTTGGATCTAGAACCGCAGGATTCTGTAGTCCAGCTCACAGACTCGCTCCGTTCTGTTCTAACTTTTAATAGTCCAAACAGCTGATTGGTTCAGAACATTTGATAACGGGTGAATATTGCAGCTGTGATGTTGATCATTGATCCAGTTCTGCTAATACTTCCTTTTTTGACCCAAACATTAAACATCCAGCTTCTTTTGATCCGACCTGCAGAGCCACCTTTAAATTTGTGCTCAGGAACGAGGAGACGAGCCGCCTGAAAGCCCAGAGGAGGAGGTGAAGTTTGGTGCTTTTAGGTTCCTCTCTGCTCCTTCTTAAGGCACCGGACAGAACCGTTCAGACGGTGCCTCGATCCAATCAGGACACACAACCGAAAAACAAAACGAGCTTTTAAATGATGCATTGTAAAAAAATAAAATAAAAAAAGATTAAATAAAAACACTAAATTTGCAAAAATAAATGTCTTTTTGTTGTTTTTTTATGTTGGTGATTTCATTTTTATCACAGTCTGAGCTTTTATCTGGGTCCAGTAACAAAGAGTTAAATAATGACCAGTCAAAGGAAATTTATAGAACAAAATATGAGTGACTGCTGACTACACAGTCACTTGCATAAACAGCTGAAGTGACAAAAGAAATTATTTCTATGGTGATGTAGATGTAATCTGTTTTAGATTGATCGGATGCTTTTCTGATTTATTGGTAAATTATTCAATTTCTCGCGTGTGAAAATATGTAGAAACGTTCATCAGGTTCAGCTGAGTGCACAATAACAAAACAGTTTTTTCCCAATGACAGCATTGAGCTCTAATTGGGCCAACCTGAGAACTATGCCTTAAAAACAGCCAATCACAATGTAGCTTGGCTCTCAGTGGGCGGGATTCAGCAGCGAAGCCTGTTCTGTGATTGGAGTAGCTCAGAATGGACCGCCGGGGCTACGTGCTGCGGTGCACTGCGGGCTGTCAGTCTCCCCTCGACCGCAGACAGAGGAGCAGCAATTCAGCCAGGTTCTCCAGCGCCGAACATCCGTCAAACCGCCACCATCATGGCTTTGAGCGCAGACCCAAACTTCCAGAAGCTGGACCAGTGGTACCGAGCAAACGGCAGCAGCCTCAACATGAGGGCGATGTTTGACAGCGACCCGGAGCGGTTTGAGAAGTTCAGGTGAGACCAGAGGAGGAGGTGGGCGTGATGCGGCCGGAGATTTTGGTACTTAAAGCTCGGGTTCTGGAGGTCTGTCTCCTTAGAGTGACTCGGATATTCACGGTGATTTTCCGTTAACTGGTTCCGGTGTTTTCTTAACCGTTATTGATCCTCTTCCTCCCACCCTGTCTGAGACAAGGTCATTCCAGTTCGGCTCTTTTCCTCCGCTGGTCACCTACCAGCTGTAATTTTCCATCCTGGACTCACTGGTCTGCCCGGAACCGTCCTCGTCTAAGCCCTGACTCGGTTAAACCGGACTGAAGGCCCCGCTGTCAGGAAAGGTTCTGTCACTAAGCTAACGTTAGCCTGCGTGCTAATGTCATAGCGTCCATTATCGGACAGAGGCGTTTTCTGGCGCCGCCGAGATTTTCTAGTTCAAATAAAGTTCGGATGTTTTTGTCACTCTTATGTGGGACTAAAGAACATCCAGTCAGAACCTCAGACTGGGATCCAGAGTCCGAACTCCTTACCTGATCATTACCCAGCTTCACGTCGACCACCTGTTTCCTGTTCGTGTCAAATCGAGCTGAAGTTGGCTTCTGGTTTGATCCCCCAGCTCAGGACCCACCTGAGACCAGGGTCCGTTCAGAACCAACCTGAGGCTAGGTCAGATCTGGACTTTAAAACTGAAAAAAAAAAGCTTAGTTTTCTTACAGAACTTTGTTCCGAACCGTTTTGGTACAAATTAATCCGGTCCGGATCTGATCGGTGGGGTAACATTTTATTTGGTGATTGGTTCTGTTGGGTCGGTCTGTGCCGCACGTGGCTGCTGATGCGGACGTGACTGGTGAAGAACCGCGAGCTTCGGGTTCTTCCCCAGAACCGTAATGAATCATGAGTTGAAACAGTTTCTGGTTTCTTCTGTCAGAAATCAGAGGTTCTGCAAGATTTATGGAAAAGTTTAACTTAGTAAATAATTTATCTTGATTTAAATCAGTTTTCCTCAAATTCAGCTTGTTTGTCTTCTGTTGTCACTCAAACTGTTATTAATGGTTTTTTGTTTGTTCGCAGCACGACTCTGAAGACGGAAGATGGAGACGTCCTGCTGGACTTCTCCAAGAACCTGATCAACCAGGAAGTGATGAAGATGCTGCTCGCCCTGGTGAGACGGTCCTCGCGGAGGTTTAGACCTGAACCAAAGAACAGACAGAGGTTTAGACCTGCAGAGGGTGTCTGAGTCTAGACCTGCAGAGTCTGGACCTGCAGTGGGGGTCTGAGACGTGTCTTATCAGTCTGTTGCCTCAGGCTGCAGGAACCAGGAAGGTTGCAACACTTTTATTTTGAAAGTGTAAACACACACAGGTGTTGAGCCACACTCAGACTGTGAAACATGAGGGAACTTCTGAAGCTCGGCCCGCACACAGATGAAGAAATCAGGTTTCGTCAGTCCGTCACGGCGTCCTGATGGTTCCTGGTTCTGGTTTTTGTTTGAGGAACTCTGAGATAAACTGAATCTGATAAAAGTCTCTGTTTGATTTTTTTTTTTAAATCTAAAACTTTATATTTTTATTTGTATTAGTCGCACTCCTGAAGTCTTTCTATGATCTGATCCAGTCATCATACAGAACCCTTCATGTCCCAGAGTTCTGGTTCTGGACCGGATGTGTTCTCAGTGTTTATTTCTGTGTTCAGGCCAAGTCGAGGGGAGTGGAGCAAGCCCGAGAGAAGATGTTCACCGGAGAGAAGATCAACTTCACCGAGGTGCTGAGCTTCAGTCACTGCAGGGTCCACCTGGACTCACCTGGGTCCACCTGGACTCACCTGGGTTTAGCTGTTTGTTTCCGAACATTTAGACCTGTCTTTAGTTTCCTGTTGATGGTGGTTGAACTGGTGTGTGTGTGTGTCCTTGTTTTTCCTACATCATGTGGACAATTTTCCTGAAAAAGCAGCCTTGTGGGGACCGAACGTGCATCGTGGCGACCAATGCCCAATCCCCACGGGTCCAAATGCAAATTACGGGTGGGGGATTAGGTTTAGGACCACGGTGTTAATTGAGTTTAGGTTAGTTTTAGGGTCAGGCAGGTACCTGTAAGGTTGATTTTAGGGTAAATGGTAAATGAATGTAATGTCAGTGCACAGTCCCCATGGAGATATACAAACCAGACTGTGTGTGTGTGTTCAAACATGCGTGCTGTGTTCCTGTTCCCAGAACCGGGCCGTGCTCCACATCGCCCTGAGGAACCGCTCCAACACGCCGATCCTGGTTGATGGTAAAGACGTGATGCCGGAGGTGAACCGTGTTCTGGACAAGATGAAGGCCTTCTGCCAGGTGTGTGTGTGTGTGTGTGTGTGTGTGTGGTCTCTGTTTCTGTTACTTTCTGAGGACCTGTTCTGGTAGAATCACTCACCTTGTCAGGACCTGCAGTCTTTATGGGGACCAGAACAGAACAGGAAACAATATTGAAGCGGTCAAGTTTTTATAAACCAGCTGTCAGGAGGATGTTTACTGACTCCTCCCCCTAAGAGACGAGCCGCGCAGGTGGATGCTAACGTTAGCTACAGTTAGCTGAGCATTGGCATTATAAAAGTGACCTGAGCAGCAGCATCCGGTGTGGATCAGCTGCAACCAGAACTGGATGTTTCTGTTTCTTTAGTTCTCAGAATTAAAAATATTCAAACTAAAAGAGCTTGATTTGTTTAAACAAGGTGTAATTTTTTTTTCCTTTCTGTGAAAGAGTTCGTTTTAATTCATCATAAATATCAGCTTTATATATTAAAAACAGAACATTTATATTTGGAAACCAGAGGTTTATAAAGTACTTAGCTGGTGTGTTTAGCTGATATTTAGCTCATGTTTAGCTGGTGTTTGTGTGTTTTTACAGAAAGTGCGCAGCGGCGAGTGGAAAGGCTTCAGCGGGAAAAGCATCACAGACGTGGTGAACATCGGCATCGGAGGCTCCGACCTGGTGAGTCAAATGTTGCAGATTAATGTTTGAATGTTCGGATCAGAACCCCTCGGGTCACGGAGGATCGTGTGTGTGTCTTGTGGTGCGTTCAGGGACCACTGATGGTGACTGAGGCCCTGAAGCCGTACTCTGCAGACGGTCCAAACGTCTGGTTCGTCTCCAACATCGACGGGACCCACATGGCCAAGACCCTGGCCCGGCTCAACACAGAGACCACGCTGTTCATCATTGCTTCAAAGGTTTGCGTACACACACACACACACACACACACACCACACTTTGTTTTGGTCTTTCTGCACATCAGAACCATCAGATCCAAACCTGACTGTTCTGGAGTTTCAAACAGGATCTGGTTTGTGGCTGAATGCAACAGGAAGTGCAGCAGCCTCAGGTGCGTCAGGTTACCTGTCGGGGGTCTCGGTCCTGATCCTTGTGCTGCTGGCTTTGTTTCAGACGTTCACCACCCAGGAGACCATCACCAACGCCGAGTCGGCCAAAGACTGGTTCCTGCAGACGGCCAGAGACGTGAGTCCGTTGACCCGAACCCCACCGCGCCTCTTTGATGTTTTTATAGTCGGTTATTTTCTCTCCACAGAAATCTGCCGTGGCCAAACACTTCGTGGCTCTTTCCACCAACGCAGTAAGTTTCAGTCTTTGGCTAAATCACCGGCAGACCGGGGGTTTCTGGTTCTGACGTTCTTGTTTCCCGTCTTCAGGTGAAGGTGAAGGACTTCGGCATCGACACGGCCAACATGTTCGAGTTCTGGGACGTAAGTGCCTTCGGGCTTTTTGACTCGGTTTTGTTGCCATAGCTGCTGAGCTCCGAGCTAACCCGCTGCCTGAACCCTGCTGCATCTTGATGCTTTTATTTTGACGAACCGCCGCGCTCTGATTGGTGGAATGACCGTGTGATGTCATGTTTGCTTGTCCCCAGTGGGTCGGAGGTCGTTACTCACTGTGGTCCGCCATCGGTCTGTCCATCGCTCTGCATGTAGGTACGTCACCTTCCACCTGAGCGGGGGCGTGTCCTCAGGAATAAATGGTCTGAAATGAGCTCAGACCGAGTCCAGGATCAGAACCAGCTGTGACCTTTGAACTCTGACACTAAAGCTGTTTTTAATGAGTCCGGTTCCAACACATGACCAGAACCTGGTCTGACCTGTTTGTCTGTTTGTGTTTCAGGCTTCGAGAACTTTGAGAAGCTTCTGGCAGGAGCTCACTGGATGGTAGGAGAACGGTTCTGTTGGTTCTGCTCCCTGATTGGCTGTCAGCTCTTTGTAACCTAACCCTCCTCCTCTTCTTGTTTCCAGGACAACCATTTCCGCAGCGCCCCTCTGGATCAGAATGTCCCGGTTCTGCTGGCTCTTCTGGGCGTCTGGTACGTCAACTTCTTCCAGGCCGAGACTCACGCCATGCTGCCGTACGACCAGTACATGCACCGCTTCGCCGCCTACTTCCAGCAGGTGGGTGCGCACGCCGCAGCTCATCACACGGCTAAAGGAAACCGGTGGGGTCCAATCAGAGCGGACCCTCTGAACCCGTCTGTGTCTCTGGTTTCCAGGGCGACATGGAGTCCAACGGGAAGTACATCACCAAAGACGGCAGCCGCGTCAACTACCACACAGGACCAATCGTTTGGGGCGAACCCGGGACCAACGGGCAGCACGCCTTCTACCAGCTCATCCACCAAGGTGACTCCGCCCACTGGTTCTGGTTCTGTTTTCTTTGTGGATCTGTCCTGCTCACCAACGGTTTGTTTCCTCGTCAGGAACTCGAATGATTCCCGCCGACTTCCTGATCCCCGCCCAGTCCCAACATCCAATCAGAGACAACCTGCACCACAAGGTAGCGCCCCCTGTGGGCCAGACGCTTCCTGTACCACCAGTTCACAAATAAATGTTAGAAACTTTACAGATAAATTAGTTTTCTTTAAATAGATGAACAAGAATTATTTTCTTACAGGTGAAACTACGCCACCTGCTGGTGAATTACAGGAAGTTCAGTCTGAACTGAAACCGTCAGTTTGTTTAAAGTAGTTTAATCACTTTGACAGAAGTCCATTTCTTTACAGTTCTGAAATTAAAAACTGCGTTAAGGTGTTTTAATCAAATGTTATTTATTCAGGTTAAGTTTATTTTACAGTAAACAGCTGTTAATCTAAAGGTCTGACGGCGTCTCGGTGTGCAGACAGATGTTGACGTGTTGATCTTTCACAGATCCTCGTGGCCAACTTCCTGGCTCAGACTGAAGCTCTGATGAAGGGAAAAACCTCAGAAGAGGCTCGTAAAGAGCTAGAGGCCGCCGGCATGACGGGAGACACCCTGGAGAAGCTGCTGCCACACAAAGTAACACACACACACGCACAACTGACCCCCACCCCGGTGCATACTCAAGATTAATAATCTGATTTACTTCATTTAAAGGTTTTTGAAGGGAACAAGCCGAGCAACTCCATTGTTTTCAAGAAGCTGACTCCGTTCATCCTGGGGGCTCTGATCGGTGAGTTCTTGAGGCTCAGTGGGACCTCTTCCTGTTGGGTCGGACCTCAGAAGTGTTGAGAGTTTCAGCTTTTACTCTGAAGGTGAGATGACTGAGTCGTGTGACACTTCCTGTTTTCAGCCATGTATGAGCACAAGATCTTCGTCCAGGGGGTCATGTGGAACATCAACAGCTACGATCAGTGGGGGTGAGTGAACACAAGCAGCACTTCCTGTTAGCTCGACCAATAAACTCGTTTATCCAGCCTGATGTTGATGCAGGAGCTGAACTCAAAAAGGGGCAGGGCTTTTATTCTGAAGTTTTTTTCTCACTGGTCAGAACAAATGGATCAAAAAAACATTTTCTACAGAACAGATTAGAGTTTTATATAAGCCCCGCCCATCTTTAAGGGGGTGGGTCACAGCTGGTCTTTAACTCTGATGTCATCACCATGTTTTGTCTCCGCCCCCTCAGCGTGGAGCTTGGGAAGCAACTCGCCAAGAAGATCGAGCCGGAGCTGAAGGACGACTCTGAGGTCTCCTCCCACGACTCGTCCACCAACGGCCTCATCAACTTCCTGAAGAACTACTTTGCCTAAGCTCCGCCTACTGTCTGTCCACCTCCTGATTGGCTGAGTCCTGTTGTCTGTGTGAGCGAACACTTCCTGTCTGACCCAAGTATTGAGTGCTTCACGTGTTTTTAGGTGTTGATCCATCTGTACGCAGGTTACTGTAGGTAACTCCACCCTTGTATGGTTAGCTGTGACTTTCAAAATAAAAGCCCTGTGTGTCACTGATGGTGGTTGTTTTATTTTACAATCTTCCTGAAATAAATCCTTGTTTAATGTTGTGACAAACACTGAATCAATTTCTACAACTGGATGCAGCCTGGGTGACAATTTAGCTAGCTGAGTGGGCGTGGCTTTAGCTTAATTTCAAGTGACACATCATCCGAATGCCCTACTTAAATTTAGTTAAACCACAACCAAAGGTCTGCTGAACGTGAGTAAATCAGCTAAAGATGATAAATGACACCATGACCTTCAAATGCTCTGATTGGTTATTCCTGCTTTTAGGGCGACGCCTCCTCTGACAGGTAAACACATTGCAGTCCATGACCTCAGACCCAGGACTAAGTGCTGTAACCTGCATGAAAATAATTTCAAACCTAACTCTGAGCCTTGTCACACCTGACCAGGTGAGTTTCCTGTCAAAGTTTCTGAAAGTCAACACCTGAAGGTTTTACACTCAGACGTAATTTATTAAAAAAAAAAAAGTTAATTTAAAAAGTAAATATCTGGGTACGTTTTCAGCTTAAAACTCAGTTCTGTAAAAATCTAAATATTTTTTAGTTCAGAGTGATGAAAATCACTTCCTGTTGCTCCACTGAGAAGGAAATTCAACCAGCAACCTCCTGTCTCTCAGTTCTTTAATCCGACCCGTTTCTGCTTCAGTCAGAGTTCATTCTCAGTCGGGTTAGTTTTTCCTCCTCTGCTGGTCTCAGTCCTCCTGCAGCTCGTTAGCTTAGCACAAAGACTGGAAGCGGGTGGAAACTGTTAGCATCCTGAACGCAGCAGCAGGTCAGGGCAAAGGCTCAGTTTGGATCAGTCCAGTTCGGGTTTTAAAAACCCTCTTTTTGTCTTCATTTCCACAACGTTCTGGTTGACGTCTTCGTCCAGCGCTGCTCGCTCACGCTTTTTAGCAAACTTTTTCTTCATGGATCCGACCAACGCCTCGTACCTGAAAAAACAAACAAACCTGAGATCCAACTGACCAATCACAGCTCTGCTTCAAACAAACAACGATGTGCAGGTCGTGAACGAAGGTTTTACCTTAGAGCCATTTCCTCATCTGTAACATCTGTCTGCATGCGGCTCACATCTTCCTCTTCCTCCTTTTCTTCTTTAGGATTCATCAGAATCATCAGTTTCTGTGGGGGAAAAAAACGAGCAGTTAGCCTGTCCTGATTTAAATAAATCTTTGAAGGACATCCAGCTGACAAGTTCAAAGACACTAACCTCCACTTCTGGGTTAAATCCTTTAAACGACAGGCGGCCAAAGCGCAGCTCCTCACAGGGAACGAAACTCTTCTCCTCTACGATCAGGTTCCTGAAATCAAAATCAACAATCAGCACCTGAGAAGTGTCAAACCTGGTCTTTCCTGATGTTCTGATTCGTACTCTTTAGCTGTGAGTTCTGGCAGGTCCAGGTACCAGTGTTCATCACTGATGATCCTCTTCTCATCTTCCTCCAGCTGCTTCTTCGTCTCAGCATCCAGCCCTCTCTGCATGAACTGCAGCAGAAAAGTGACGAGTTCAGACTTTGTTTATTCAGTAAATAGTGGTCATTTTAACGCACGACAGAATCAGCTGTGGCTCTAAAATCCACACCGAATTAATTGCCACATGTATCGTGAGAAAAGAAAGACCATAATCAACATTTGAACATGATTTAAAGAGTTTTTGAAAACTTTTAACCGTCAGTTTTCTGAACAGTTCGGCGCAGCTAACTCTGCTAACCTTGCTAACGCTTACCTTCATCCGCAGCAGGTTTTTGGAAAGCTTCACGTGATCTCCCGCCATCCTTCACCAGGTGATACAACTAAATATAACTACGCTAAACTTAAACTGATTTTAACGATCTTAAATAGGCTATTTTGAATGTTGCGTTAGCCACTAAGCTAACAACACGAGCAGAAGACGCACGCGCCACTCAAAGGCTGAACTAATCGATCAGATCAGGCCGAATAATCAAACAAGAGCGGCTGAATCCTTCTTGAAACGGTACCGCCACCAACTGGTGCGGAGTGAGGACCACAGGTTTAATACTCAATCAAGTGAGGCGTGTTTGTTTTTATTTGTGATTTTCTGAAGTATTTATTACATTGTTGTTTATTGTGAGTTATATAAAAGAACAGAACCTCTGTTGATCCTGCCTTTAGAACCTTCCTTTGAATTATTGGACTCAAGGACACTTTCCTTTGAACTTTACTGTGTAATAAACAGCATAACTTTAACCATG
>JARVJO010000002.1:5719903-5741739 GCA_031762555.1 Cynodonichthys magdalenae
GATTGGCTGATTAGAAATTAAGTGTTAACGAGCAGTTGGACAGGTGTACCTAATAAAGTGGCCGGTGAGTGTATAATGTCACCAACTAAAACATGTGACCACACCCCTTGAGTTATGACTCCACCACACCCCATTATGTTTAGCCCAGCCTCTAAACAAGAAAACCACACCCCCTGATACATACAACCACCTGTCTTCCAGATGGGCGTGTCCTTGCTGGTACTCACTCTGTGAGCAGGGCGAACCTCCTCAGGCTGTCCAGGAACTCTTTGCTGCCGCTGTGGTGGAAGTGCAAAGCAGGAAGTGAGATGGAGGGTTCCTTCAGCTTGAGGATGAGGAAGGTCCAACCTTCATTCTTCACTGTAATGGACCTGAGGTCGCTGACGCTGACCGTGAAGCCCCAGTGGCTCCTCCCCTGGCTGTGACTCAGAGAGCCTGAGAGACAAGGAGCAGGGCTCAGAAAAACACGTTTCCTGTCTCGAGCTGCAGCACGGCGAGTCTTCAGCCAACAGGAAGTGGACGGGCTCACCTTCTCCGTTGGCGCAGGTCTTCTTCCTGAAGGACACGGCGTTCACCATGTCCCACTCAGTCTCATAGCTCTGCTGCGTCTCCAGCAGCTGGTGGGACTGGGACTTGTCCCTGGGAGACTGGGCCCACTCAACGACCGAGCTGGAGTCCTAATCAACAAAAACAAAGAACGCACCTGAACCTCACATGTCGGGTCGTCACGTCACACTGAGCGAAAAGAGACCAACCTGTCCTGCACACAGCATGTTGGACGGATCCACAGAGTCCTCCAGAGGACGGTACTCCACCAGGACCTCAGCATCCTGCAAACCAGACAATGAGCTGTCAATCAAACAGTGAATACATTTTAAAACTGTTAAAATTGTCACGTGACATATCTTCTTTTCTGATCTTCAGTAAACAAACAGGATCACGTGACATGAGTGCGTGATGACGTCACAATCATAGTCTTGTGACACCAGAGTCTGATTCTTACTTTCTCCAGAATCCTGAGGGATCCAGAGAGAAGCAGGTCCTGATCGGTTCCGCCTTCATCTGGACTCGGATGGATGAAAACTCCTTCAAGATCAAATATCACCTGCGGGTCAAACAGCAGGGTTCAGAACCTGAACTCTGTGGTCCCGGAACCAAACACAAAAACTTTACACGGCAATAAAGTACAGTTTAATACGAAATACCACCGAACCGGATCAGAACTTTATTTCACTTTAGGCGAGACAGAAAGACCCGCAGCAGCACCGGAGCGAGACGGCCTGAAGCCGTGACAGCAACGGTGTTTCTGGGCTTTCTTCAACCGGTACCCAGGTCTATCATGACACCGGGCTGATCTGGATCCTCCTTGTTCCGCGGCTCACCGAAAGCCGGAGAACCGGGACGGATCAGACACAACCAGCTGACGGTAACCCGCCTCCCCGGGCTGCTCCCGTGGTGTCGTTGTGGCTGTGTGGTTAGTTAGCTCCACAGCTAGCCCCGCGGCGAGAACAGGATGTCTCCGGGGACATCCGCCGGACAGCAACACCGAGGTCCACCAGGTCCGGTTTCAAACACCGGGTCGAGTTCCGTCGGTTCTAACTTGTGTGCAGCGTCACGGCTGTTTCATTTTTTACCTTCAGTACAGAGTCCGCCGCCATGCTCTCCGTGTGACGATGGCATGTCACGTGACAAGCAGCTACCAAAACAAAATTGACAACTCAGCTTCCGGTTAGCACAAAAACAACAGGTTTATGATAAAATGTTATTATATTTTTATTAAATACAACATATCACTTTTATTAGAACAGTACTGAGTCTCGTAGGGGGAATGTATGAAAAATATTATTACCCCACAATTTTGTTTTGTGTTCACAGACAGCGATGTCAATGCGCATGCGTATATTATGGCAGCCCCGCCCCAAATACATAGATTTTTTTTGTATTTTATTTAAAACATGGCATAAATTACAGATAAAGAAAATTACATTTTAACGTGACAACTCAACTGAGCAGAAAATTGAAAGAGAAAAAAGAAAAGATTGATGTTTAAAACAACGAAGTAAATGAAAAATAAATAATAGAGCTTCATATGATAAGAAGTTACCATCATTTTCCATAAGATGTAAATTTGACCAAATACCCTTTTCCCACCAATCTTTAAAAACGAATGATTTTCGTTTAATCAAGATGCATCTGTTGTTCCACATTGGGACAGAATGTGGGGAGAAGTTGTGTTTAAAGATAAGTTTCCAATATTGCAGAACTTGTTTATGAAAGTCTGATAGTTTTACTGGTAATTTAGATATTTCAAAATCACATCTTAACAGGAATTTATTTCCACCAATGTTATAAGGAAAATTATGCCAGAAACGTTCATAGGTTTTTAAGAAGTTCTGTAACCATTTGAGTTACATTAATACATTAATGTATTTTGACCCAATTGATATTAACTACTTCCGGTAGCCGGAATAAAAGTAAACTCAAAGATGAAACATCCCATCTAAAACTAATTTTTTTTGTCAGAAAATGAGGTCATAGTCACGAATTGTAACAAATAAACACAAACGAAATAAAATCGCTAAAAAAAAACAAAAAACAGAAGTAATATGAACAGTAGATGAATCTCGACGTACATCGGAACACGGAAGTAGGAGTGACGTCACTTCGAGTTCGCCTCTTTCGTCCATTGGAAAAGATGGACGCTCGCAAAAAAGCCTGTGTTATTGTTGCTCTTTCAGAGTTTATAAAGATACACAACAATTTTCTGCTCCACCTGAAGAACCTGTCGGAGGAGGATGAGAGGCACAGAAGGTATTTTGTTGTTTCTTTGTGCAAAAAAAAGTTGAGTTTATTTTGTAAAATCGTGTAGATACATGTATACAATTGGAAAACGTTTATTTCCAATCTCGTCCAATATAAATGTTCTACTTGGACTTGAACACAGCTTGTCTCTGTAGGTCACTGCTGAGCACTGTACTGTTGGAAAGAGAGCAGATCATCATGAAGCCTGGAGGTCGGTGGGAGGAGATGCTCAACGCAGATCCCTCTGCTTTCGTGCGTCATTTCAGACTCACCAAGACACAGTTTTTCTACCTTCTGATGCAGCTGCAGGTTAACGGTTTAAACGTTGAACACAGAGAAGGTCTGGCACCGCCGGTCTCTGCGACAAAGAAGGTCCTGATGTTCCTGTGGTTCATGGCCAACCAGGGCGACTTCAGCGAGATGTCCCACAAGTTTGACGTGCCGCCTCCGTCAGCGTACGGGATCGTCTCAGAAGTTCTGAACGTTATCAGCAGGATGGGACGAACCTTCATCTCTTGGCCCAGCGATGGTCAGAGGGCGTCATCCGCGGCTGCCTTCCACCGCCTCTCTGGCCTCAGCGGGGTCATCGGCGCCATCGACGGGTGTCACATCAGGATGCAGAGGCCGGCCGTACGAGGAGGAGACTACATCAACCACAAGTCCTTCTACTCCATCCTCCTCCAAGCCATCGTGGACGAGAGGGGCCGGTTCACGGACATTTTCGCCGGACCGCCAGGACGCGTTCGAGATGAGAAGATGCTGCGGGAGTCCACCTTCTACGCAGCGTGGCGGGAGAAGATGGGCGATTACAAGCTGCTGGGAGACGCCGCCTACGTTGGAGAGGACTTCCCGTTTATCGTCGCCACTAAAGCAGACGACGAGGCTCTGACTGAGGCGGACCAGCAGCAGAACGCTCAGATCAGAAGGGGGAGGGAGGTCGTGGAGCGAGCCTTCGGGAGGCTGAAGTGCAAATGGAGGCGTCTTCGGGATCTGCAGAGCACCAGGCTGGATGTCGCCGTGATGATCATCTTGGCCGCCTGCTTTCTGCACAATCTGAGTGACGGGACTTCAGAAAGCTGTTGGGAGCACCCACAGGGCTGCCCCAGGCTGGACGATGACAACGAATAAACGCTTTGTGCCAAACCTGTTTTATTTTCTCAGGACTGTGTTTTGGTGGTAAAAGAGATTTTTTGATTCTGGTGCTGCAAAAATAAAGTACTGTATTGTTCTTTATGATAATATTCTTTTTTATTATTAAAATAGTTTTCAACAATTTACTGTTTTATTTTCATTCTTTCATATCTTCCAGCTCAGGGTGAAGTTTGAACTAGAAACAAATAACTTTCACTTTTAATGGAAACTAAGGTTTTTGAGCTTTTATTTAACAGTGTCTTTGTAAAATTTACTCTAAAATCTAGTGTAATAAATCACATCAAACTGAGGATTAACTCTAATTTAGTCAGAATGACCTCGGCACATACATTTTGACCTGGATCATCCTGAGTGGTTCCAGGGTTATGACCCGATTTATCTTCCTAATCAGGGTAACTCGTTAAGATTTGGTCTGAATCCTTTTTTTAGCTGATTCTATGAGGAATGTTTGACATAATGAAGAGGAGAGATTTAAAAGATAGAAGACAGTTTGTACATTAAATGATGTAAGATCTGAAGTCTGTAATATCACGTGGAGTTCCTCAGGGTTGTGTACTCGGTCCTAAGTTATTTTATATGTAAATGTGTCAACGCTTTCAAATGTGTTTTATTTGCAGATGATACATTTTTCTGTTTGGGTAAAGATATAGAAGGAATGTTGGAGATGATGCAGACAATTTGTAAAAATCTTGGATAAAACTAACTATATTTAGTAATAGAGAACTGTTGATTTGAAGAGTCAATGACGTGAAGTTTATGTGTATCGTTGATAAAAGCTGATGTGGAAACCTCACATAAATTAAGAAAAAAAACATCTAAATCTATTGCAGTACTGTATAACATAAAAGAGTTATTTATTGATAAAGCACTGTTTATATTAAATGACAAAAATTTAAAGTGTTTCTGCTTAAGATCAGTTTTTTAAATTTGTTGCTACTGTTAAAAAAAGAACTTCAAACAATTCTGTTAAAACTGAAAATGTTTATTTTTATCTCTGCTTTTGGTTGAATATTGACAGCCAGTATATAATGTTACAAAAAGCAGCTCTTTTATTCATCTATTTTTGATAAAACAAAAGTGAAGTAATGAGAGAAAAGTCTCAGGGGGGAATATTCCAATAAGTTTATTAACAAAATAAAGTATCACACAGTATCAAAGTCTGGGTAATTATATTTTAACAGGTGTTTAAAATACCTGGTGCTTGACTGCATCAGCTCTGAAAAGTTCTGGAAATGTGCAAAAATGATTACAAAGAAATTTAAAGTTTCTGTAGGAGCTGGGTCATTAAGGACTTGAAGTCCTCCTGAGCGGACTTCAGCTGAGCCAGCATCTCCTCGTGCCGCCGCTGGGTAGCTTCCTCTGACTGCTGCAGGAGCTCCATCATCTCGTCGTCCACCCGCCGGCGTTTATGGGGGTTGGATGTAACAGGTGTGGATGGCGTTTGTTCCTCTTCTGGGTGAGTCGACGGGCTGAAAGCTGTACCTACCAGAGCTGCGTCTATGCTCTGATCCAGAACTTCTGGTTTCCACACAACTAGCCCTTCAGCTGTCCCAACCACTGGGATGACCACTTCATCCGGCTCCTTTATCAGCTCGTCCATCTCATTATAGTACTGGAAGCGAATGCTCCTCTTCCCCATCGCTCTCCTGTTCCGCTTCACCTTCTTGTAGCCGTCGACAAGAGTGCCCCACTTCCTGGCCACTCTGGTAGGGCAGAACCACTGCTTGAATCTGTCCTCCAGAGTTTCTGCAGCCTCCTTCCACAATTCTTTTTTATTGGATTTAGCTGTTTTTAACCTTGCATTGAGCTCATGTAGATTCTTTGGGGGGCCTTCGTCGGTCATGACGAGTTGACGAATGAAGTCGATCAAAAACAGGGTCTGCTTTCTGTTAAAGCCATCGTTTTGTGGGAGAAGTGACGATGAAGGGCTGTTTGCTTCAACCACGATGTAACTGCACTCATCTGGACCAAAGAAAAGCAACAACTTAACATTAAATTTATTAACATTTTTATTTTGGTTACCATTACTATTATCTAGGCCGCGAGGAACTGAATAGATTTTAAACTGTTTTTCTTATCAAGCCATTCATGAAGCCTTTAAATACCAGTGGCATGCGTAAAGTCTGGATCTGCGCATGCGCACTGGCATCGTAAATAGCTCGCCGCTAATGCTAATAACGCGGTATTTCGAGCACATAACAGCGTTAAAACATGTCTTCTTATTAACATTGTAACGTATTACGTATCATGCCTACTTTAAGTGACATAAACTGATAGATAACTGTTTGTAAGAGTAAAAGTACCGGAGTTTTCACTAACCGTTGTTGCGAGTGGCAGCCATCTTGGATTCTTCTTCTCTTCTTCTTCATTGGTAGATCCCGGTTTAGTGCATCCTGCCACCTGCTGTACGGTCCGTGTAACTCTGGCTTTTTTTGGTTTGTTTTTAAATTGTATTTATAACATGAAACTTTACCCGATGACTTATAAATTATTTACATTACTGGAAACCAATCACAGCCATTCCAGAGTAGATTAAAAATAGAGGATATTTCAGAATTTAGATACATATTGGCAAACTGAAATGAGCAGGGGGTCACAAAAAGTATATTTTATGTAAAGTTCAAAGGTCATTGGGAAGAAGCAGTGTTCAGATTTACAAAACATTTTAAATGTTTTTAGTTTTCTAAAATTTATTGATTGTCCTCCTCCCCCATTCAAAAGATAAACTTGACACTTATCTCAAATGGTTGTCTCTGATATTTTCACACAAACAAACAAACAAACAAACAAACAAACAAACAAACAAAAAAAAACTCGAGACCGGTTTACATATTTATATAAAATAATTTATTAACATCTGTCATGTAGAAAAACAGCAGCAGTGTGATGAGCGTCTCTTTAGTCATGTCAACAGATTGCACTTGAGCAGTCCGGCTGAGCGTGGCGGCGTCCTCCGTCTCCGTGGCAGTCTGTCTCACTCACTCAGCCAATCAGAAAACACAAAACAGGCAGGCGGCCGCGCTCCGCACAGATTCTCGATCAAATATTGATCGATTCTCTCAAAAAAAAAAGTCCTAATTTCTTCTAACAAACATAAAACGTGTGTGGGGGAGGAGGGGGATTTGGGGGGTGGAGCATGTTGCTCCGCCCCCTCTCGTCTCAGGTGGGTGAAATAAAAAGGGAGGGAAATGAGTCCAACTGAAAGGTGAAAGCAACTAAAGAGAAGGTGATGAAGAGCAAAGGCGGCACTCAGCAGCTGATACTTACAGACACCGTGGGAGGGGGCGGGGGAAGCGGGGTGGGGGCGTGGCCTTACCTCGTCAATCAGTCAGATTAGTTCTACTATCAGTCTGATCACAGATCGGCCCCCCCGACACTCACGCTGACCCCCACCTGCTGACAGCGATCAACCAGTCGCCTCAAGCGCTCAGAGGCTCCGCCCTCTGCCGCCTCGAACAGCAGCCACTGTAAATGGGGGGGGGCAGACAGGTGAGAACACATGGGGAGGTAAACATGCTGTGCACAGGTGATTCAAAAACAGTCCAGTCTGCAGGTAAGATACTGACTCATCAAAAAAAATTTAAATTCAACCATAGAAATATCAGAGCGTTGTTGGCCTGCCAAAATAAAAGCCTCCTCAACAGTTAATGGGAAGTTCTGTTTCAGACGTCAGAGGGCAGGGTAAACAGCTGTTTGTTTGTTTGTTTGTTTGTTTGTTTGTTGTGTGGTGTCACAGAGAGTGAATTACATCTTTCCACAGGGCGGCACACAGCGGCAGGTTCTGCAGAGCTTGCTGATACAGAAGTCTCATCTACAAGAACAAGACAGAGAAAATAAAAACAGTAGAAGAAGAAAGACGCCGGAGCATTGGCTCAGCTCTGCTGACACTAACAACATGCTGACTGCTTCGTCACACCTGAGACAGGTGTGGACACAGGTAGGTAACACCTGTGGGAAGAGATGAGCTTTAAAGTTCAGATCAAAATGTTGCTGCGTCCTTCAGTCACTTCATCCAGTCTGCAGCGTACAAAACTGAGGATGCACCTGATGATGCACCTGAGGACACACCTGATGATGCACCTGAGGATGCACCTGAGGATGCACCTGAGGACACACCTGAGGATGCACCTGATGATGCACCTGAGGATGCACCTGAGGACACACCTGAGGATGCACCTGATGATGCACCTGAGGATACACCTGATGATGCACCTGAGGATGCACCTGAGGACACACCTGATGATGCACCTGAGGATGCACCTGAGGACACACCTGAGGATGCACCTGATGATGCACCTGAGGATGCACCTGAGGATGCACCTGAGGACACACCTGAGGATGCACCTGAGGACACACCTGAGGATGCACCTGAGGAAACACCTAGTGAAGCACCTGGTGGTTTTCATGGGTCCATAAGTTCAACCAATCAGACTGCAGCTGTGTCACAGGTGATGTCTTCTATGCAGACAGAACAACACTGAGCCAAACCGGTTCTCCTCTAGTGACAAACAAGCAGCAACATCCTGAAACACATCAGTGTTCTGCAACAGGCCTTGTTGGAGAACTTCCTGTGACCAATCAAACTTCCTGTTCCAGTTCTAAGATGGTCCTCAGACCACGGAAACCTGTGGCTCCTGCTGAAGTCAGCCGTGTTCTGCAGACTGGATGGCGCGAGCGAACAGAGGACGCAGAAACAAAACCAGCAGAACAGGAAGTGTGTTTTTCAGCTGGCCCCTCCCCCTGGTGGTGGACTCACCTGGCCTCGCTCCTTCAGCTCCTGCTCCGTAGCGATCGCTCTGAACACAAACACCACAAACAAATGAGTCAGCTCTGATTTCACTTCTCCTCCTCCTAAGACCCAACCAGCTGAGCCCAGAGACCACTCAGCGATGAACCTGATAAACCGATCAGTTTCTGCTGGATCATTTTCTGTTTTAAGAATGGGTTTTTGTTATTCTGTGGGGTGTCTGAGGGTTTTCTTGGGACCACGTCTGACCCTGTAGGTGTGTTCACTCACATTCTCCAGCTGGACAAACATCTGGGAGCGTTGCTGCTCAGCATGCGGGCCTGGAACTTCAGCTGCTCCATGTTTCCATCCACAAACTCCTGCTGCAACAACCTGCACAGCAACAGAGTGAGGACGCAGCTCACACACTGCAGCTTGTCCTGGCTCCTCCCACTCTGTGTGTGTGTGTGTGTGTGTGTGTGTGTGTGTGTACCTGAGGCCCAGCTCAACGTTGGCTGGCATTGCGTTACGTAGTCTCTCCAGAACCAGAGCTCGCTGTGACTTCAGAACAAATCTCAAGTAGAGAGAGACCACCTGCAGGAGGAAACCAGAACCATACTCGTCAGACAGTGGGCGGAGCTTACTCTTTGAATTAAACTAGTTTTTAACAGGTCGACATCCCTCACCTTGTTGTGGAAGTCGTAGCAGCTCCAGAACTCTGCCGGGTTGAAGGGAAGCTCCAGCCGGGTCGGCACGGTGCTGAGGCAGCGCTGCACCAGGTCCGGGAACAGTCTCTGAGAGGCGGCGCCGGCCTGCGGGCTGCAGCTGAACAGCAGGTAGCTGAGGTGAGAAGCAGAGACAGGTGAATCAGCGCGGGAGAACGAGCCGCGCACAGGTAAATGCTCCGGGGGGGGGGACGCTCACTCCATCCACAGCGTGCGAAGCTCCTCCAGCTGCAGCACGGAGCCCAGAGCTCGCTCAAACGCCTCCACCGCCTCCTCCACGGCGCCGTGCAGCCACACCCACCGGCTGTAAGACACAGACACCATGAGGGGCCCCACCCACAGGTGACCTCACCTGAGGAAACACCTGGTAAACTCACCAGTGAAGCAGGTGAAGGAAGGACATCTGCTGATGAAGCTGCTCCTCCAGCTCCTTCCTGATGACGGGACTGCTCAGCAGCTCCTCGCTGGGAAAACCCAGGATGTGACTGACGGCAACAAACAGGAAACAAGAAGTAACTAAACCGAAAGAAACAGAACCAGGGGGTCCAATCAGGAACAAACATCAGATGTGTGGAGGCGGAGCTTCACGTACCAAAGGACATCCACAGGTGTCTTCTGACTCCGCTCGTCCTCACAGAGCGACAGGATGAACCCTCGGAACAGTGGAGGGATGGCGCTCGATTTGTCCTGCAGAACAGACGAAACGCTGAGGCGAGAAGAACAACATGATCATTCAAGCTAACTTCTTTATTGTAACAGCTACGCACCGTGTTATCTCCTTCCAACATTTATTTTGCTGCTCGTAAGATTAACTGAGTGCAAATTCTCAGCTTTGTAGATTTATTTTAATTATTAGCTAGAGCAGAGTTTGTTGTAGTGCTGTGGCCTCATCTGCATCTTCTGGTTTTCCTCTGGTTGATGACGATGTATCAAGTGATTAAACAAGTTTATATTGTTAGCTTTAACGTTAGCTCTGCATTAACCTTGGCAACACATTAGTGTTAGTGTCTCATTAACACTAGCTATGCATTAACAATAGCTCGGCTTTAGTGTCAACATTAGCACCATGTTACTGTTAGCTCTGCGTTAGCATTAGTGCCACGTTAGTGTCCGTCCATCCATTTCAGGTCTCGGGGGCAGCAGCCTAAGCAGAGAAACCCAGACATCCCTCTCCCCAGCTCCTCTGAGGGAATCCCAAGGTGTTCCCAGGCCAGCTGAGAAACATAGTCCCTCCAGCGTGAAGCACCTGGTGGGACACCTCACCAGGGAGGCATCCTAACCAGATGAACCACCTTAACCGGCTCCTCTCAACGCTACATTAGCATTAGCTTCACGTTAGTGTTAGCTCTGTGTTAGCTCAGTGTGGGTGTTAGCTCTGCACTAGATCCATGTTAGCATTGGCGTAAACTTCATGTCACAGTGCTATAAACAAGTCACTAATCACAGTAATCTCAAAGTGTCAAATATATATGTCAGCGACAGTTTTTCTGACATTAATTGCACACGATACGATATAGCCCAACCCTAATCCCAACTAAACAATACATCAAAATCAATCAGGTTCTGCTCTAGGTCCAGGGGCCTACAGATGGCTTCAGACATGGTGCAGATGCTTACGAACACCTACAATCTGTCTAAGACAGCCTGGACTCGGAGCTGAGCTCACCTGTGCCATGAGGAACCTGCAGCAATGGTAGAACACCTGAGCGTTGTGGGGACACTCAGCCAGAGCGTGCAGCCACATGTTGACCGCCTGCTCGGAGTTCCCTCTGCTGATGTGCAGGTCGGCCAGAGAGTCACGCAGAGTGCAGGAGTCAGGACAGAACTGCAGCAGGGACTCGCACAGAGCCACACCTTCATCATACCTGCAGGGGGGCACACACCATCATCATCATCACCTGACTGAAATGTGCTACGGATTTCAAGACTGGTCAAGGTAAGTTTATAGTCCGGGTTAAAGGTCAGAGGTCAGGGTGCAGCAGACTCACCTCTGCAGCAGCCTGTAGAGGAAGAGCAGGTTGGTGTGCAGCGGCATGCAGGCCAGCGTCTTCTCGCCGTCGGACCCGAACTCCTCGTTGCACTGATTGACAGCATCTGAAACAGGAAGGCACATGAGCAGCTGCAGCGGGTCCAGCTCCTGTAGAACCCGTGTGGTTCCAGCTGGTACCTTTGAACAGAGCAACCAGGATGTCAGGCGGCGTGCTGATGTCCTGCGCCGTCCTCCACGGCAGAGTGAAGGGCTCTCTGCTGACCAGCCGGGCCGGGCCGGACTCGGCCGGGTCGTACAGGCTGGACGGCAGGCGGTCGAACTCTGTCAGGTGGATGTAGGAGAGCCAGAGCAGCGCCCGGTCGCCGGCTGTCAGGTGGTCCGCAACGCTGTGGTCCTGAGTCGACTTCAAGGCCGTCTGAAACAAAGAGAAGCGGCCAATCACAGCCAAGAAAACGACCCGACTCTGCATCTGCTGACCCGGTTCCCGAGTCGTTTCAGTACCTGTAAGATGGCCAACGCCGTCTCCATGCGGCCCGTGAACAGACTGAGCTGGACTCTGTAGAGCAGCGCCTCCATCAGCTGGAAGGACAGCTTGTCCGTCACGCCCGCCGACGCCTCGGCCTGCAGGAACTGCAGCAGCCGCTCGCTCACGTAGTCCTTTCCCTCGAACGAGCTCTCCAGGTTCAGGTACTGAGGAGCAGAACCAGCAGGGTTTACTGGACCAGCGAGTAGGGACAGAATTTATAAGAATTTAGCAATTCCAATTCCATTGTTGATATTGTTTAACGATTCAATTCCTTATCCACCATCCTGTTGTTTATTTGGCATGAAAACAATGTCTATCAACCAACAACAGCTGGAGGCACAGGTCTCTGCTACTAGCATTTTGTGGGTCAAAAGCTGAAAAGTTTGGGAACCACTGCACTGGAGAACTTCTTCCTTGGATATAAAATACGGCGCGTGTTGTCATCATGCACACACACTCTTATGAGTAAGTGGAACTCACAACTCCAAGGAATTGACTACTAAGAACCGGTTCTAGATTCCCATCCCTACCAGCGAGGCTGCGTTTGTCCGGACGGGTCAGGACTTACGCTCCACCAGACGCGGTGGTCGGCGGCGTGCTCCACGGCCATCTCACACATCTCCTGCACCTCCTCCCTGCTGCCGCGCCGGGAGAACAGAGACAGGTAGTGAGTCCACACCTCGGGGTCGTCACAGTTACTCTCCAGAGCGCGAGAGAGCGTGTTCAGGGCCGCCTCCAGGCTCTCCGCCGCGGAGCTGCAGGGAACCGAGCACACGGTCAGAACCAGAACCAGACCCAGACCTGGATCAGCGGCAGTAGGAAACTCACGTCCCAGTCTGGTTCAGGTACTTGAAGGCCAGTTTGATCCACAGCTGCGTGTCTCCAGGACTCTCCAGAACGCTCGCCTCCAGGTTGGAGATGTCGTCCGTCTCGCTGGTGAAGTAGCGCCGGTCCTCTGACGTGACCACGTCCATGGGGGACGAGCCGCTGCCGGACACGTCCTCTGTCAAACACAGACAGGAAGAGGAGGAGCTTAATGTGAAGAAGCAGGTTTGCTGACACCACCTGATGGTTCTCACCTCCACCTGCAGGCGTGAGGAACGCCGCCGCCTCATCTCCGCTGTCGGCCTCGGGGCCGGCGGAGCTTTGAGCCGTCGGCTTCGGCCTCCACCTCCTCGAGTCTTTGAAGGTGGTGAACGGGGGAACTGAGGACAGCGAGGGGACACGGGTCAGAAGGCTGCAGCGGACGTTGCCACGGTTACAGCAGAGGCCACACCTACCATGTCGCTTGCTTTCGTTGACTTTACTGACGAGGAGGACGGCCTTCTGGTCCACACCCATCCGGTCTTTGTTTGGACCGAACAGCTTCTTCATGTAGCTCTCTGAGCAAACGTTTTCACACGAGTCAGACTTTAGTCGTTTCACCAACAGCAGCCGAACCCCCCCGGACCACCAGCAGCACCTACCTGTGGCGGCGCCGACCTCCTGGTCCGAGCTGGCCTCGGAGCAGCCAATCAGAAGCAGGTTGTAGGACAGGATGTCCTGGAAGAGCTGGTTCCCGCTCAGAGCGCAGTTCCTCATGTGCTGCCTGCAGACAGACGGGTCGTTACAGACCAGGACGGGACGGGCTCGGGTCAGAACCGAGGGGGTCCACACTCACCACCTGCAGCCGTCGTCGTTGCAGGTTCCCGTCAGGTCGAAGCGGCAGAAACACTTGTTGGGCTCGATGGTGTTGCTGAAGGTCACGGAGCTGAGGGACAACCTCTCCTTGGTTCTGTAGTACGGACTGAACCTGCAGCAGAACCGGAACACGGTTCGGATCATTCAGGCTGTTCAGATGACCTCACTCAGGTGTGCTCCTACCTGTAGGACTTGAAGACCCTCAGAGGACTGTGGTAGACTTCAAACGAGACCGGTTTCAGCTCAGAGACCACCGACTGGCTCGTCGACTCCACCTCCAGCGAGACCACCTGGATTAATCAGATCCAACTTAAATAAACAAACACCTGTTGTAGACCAGGCTGAGCCGAGGTCAGAGGTCATCACCTGTGCAGTGGGCGGGGTCTTCGTGTCCTCCCCCAGTTTGAGCAGCTCTGTCTGCAGCAGCTCTCCCAGCCGGGCCTGCAGCTGGTACCTCCTCTTCAGACCCTCGACGTCCAGCCCTGCAAACATCTCTACAGGAAGCGCCGCGCCGGCCGCAGACTTGACCGCTTTAATTTCGTCTTTAGAGGGGGCGGAGCTGGGCGTGTCCAGGTGGGGTTTGGTGAAGGAGCTGCTGGACAGGCGGAGGGAGTTACGGCGGTTGCCTCTAGCTGCAGCAGCGGCCGAAGGTTCTGGTTCCGGATCATCCGCTTCGGGGACGTCCTCGCTGTCCAGAACCAGCTTGTCCTGGGACAGGTCATGCAGGGAGGGCTGGGGCAGGTGGAAGGGCGTGGCAGAGGGCAGCTGCGGGGTCTTAGGGTCCGGCAGCGGGGTGGAGGTTGGTACCGTGGGCTCGGCGGGGGGTTCTGCCGGGACGCCCTTGTTGCGCCGGGCCTGGGCCTCCTTCAGTTTTTGGATCTTCAGGGCGTACTCGGACTCCAGCTGCTGCAGCCGCCGTTTTTGAGCGATCAGCTCGGCGAAGTGGCGCTCCGAGTCACGAGGGGCCGCCTCCAGACGCTGCAGCTTCCCGGGCTGAGAATGGGACAGAAACACGTCACAGGTGTGAGGACGAGACCTGAGTGGAAGGTTAAAGGTCAAAGGTCAAGTCTCACCGCGGTCTGACCCGGGTCCGTCGGCCGTTTGGTCCCCCTGCCGACTGCCAGCTGAGCCTGTTTCAGTTCCTGCTCCAGCCGGACCCCCAGAGTCTTCTTCTGGGACACCCGCTGCTCGACACGCTGCACCTGCAGACGACAGAAAACTCAGCGCCTGCCCGTGACGTGCGGCGAGACAAAACGTATGTTAGATAGAACACGTGTGGACCTGCTCCTGCAGCTTCTTCAGCAGCGTCCTGTTGGCCGTCAGGATCTTCTCGGACGCCTGCAGCTGCTCTCTCAGTTTGGCCACCTTGGCCTCGGTCGCCTTCAGAGACTCCGCCTTCTTCAGCTCCTGCTGCAGCAGGTGTCTGAGGACGGTCTCGTCCCTCTGCAGCAGCTCTCTGAGGACACAAGGAACCGAAAGCTCAGGTCTGAGGTCTGCTGGACGCTGAGGCAGGAGCTGTTGCTATGGTAACTGACTGATGACACACAATTACAGCTGGTGGGGGGGTGGGGGACACTCACCTGTGCTTGCCGAGTCTCTGCTCCGCCTCACTTAGCCTGAGTTCTGCAGCATGTTTCAAGGATGGTTCCAGAACCGGTTCCAGTGTGGCTGCAGAGCTGTGGTCCTTCAGCATCCTCTGCTTCTCCCTGCTGCAGCATCAGAACGTTTCAAACACGTCACATCTCCCACACGTTCAGTCTGACGGGTTCTGGTCCTACCTGGAGATCTCCTCTTTCAGCAGTCGGTACTCGGCCTTCTTGGACTCAGGAAGAGCTTCAGGAGTTCTGACCGGGTTGTTCTCCTTCTCGGAAACAGATGCCGCTTTCGGCTTTGCTGCCTGCCAAAACATCAGAGCCATCGGATGTCAGACAGGAAGTTCAGAATCGAGTCAGAACCAAGCCACAGGGCTCAGCTCACCTCCACCGTCCTCCGGGCCTCTTTGATCATAAACTCCAGACCCCCAAAGACCGTCTGAGACGAGCTGCAGGCGTCCACGTCCGAGTCGCTGTCGTCTGAATCTTTGAGAGAAACCACCACCGCCTTGTGCCGAGGCAGCTGTGGAGACAAGATACAGGATCAGACCCTGGACCAGCCTGTGTAAGACCTGGAGTCCAGCAACAGAACCTTACCACCAGTGGACCTCTGGCAGCCTGATGGGTTCTGCTGAACCTGCTGCTCCGGGTCTGAGGAACCGTGTTCAGGCTGACGATGCTCAGGTTCCCTCTGGGCGGGGGCTGGACTTCTGCAGGAGGAGGACATGTTGGAGACGGGGGACCACTGGAGCTCTTCTGCAGAGAAGACATGATGTATCATCATCATCATCATCAGTTTAATGAGTGCACCTGTTTGAGCAGTTCTAATGATAAAACTCAGAGGACGCTTTTATTTTGAAGGCAGAGCTGAAGTGTTTCCTGTGATGCTGGTACCAGAACCAGGCTAACCAGGACCACCGGCTCACCTCAGAAGCCGCCACCCTCTTGTTGGCCATCGACATGAGACATGTCTCCCTGAGCAGCATCTCCTCCTCCTCCTCTTCATCAGCAAAAGGAGGCTTTGGGGGGGGCTCCAGCTCATCTGGAGGGGGAGGAAGAGGAGGGGGCGGGGGAGGAACACCAGACACCACGGGGTGGAGGAAGGGCTGCGAGAAATCCTGAGGGAGAGGAGCAACAGATTTAGCACAGAGGGCGGGGTTAGATTTTACAGAACTGTGTGTGTGTGTGGGGGGGGGGGCATACCACTCCGTAGGCTGCAGCCTCGGTTCCGTACAGGCCCAGCGGGGGGAAACATCCCGTCTCGTCCGTTGCCGGGTTCTGCTTCGGTGACGGCGCTGACAAAAACAGGAAAACTGAGCATCACACAGGAAACAGGAAGTACGAGCCTGGGAGCATCCTACCAACCTGGTGAGCCGGTCTCACTGTCCGTATCCATGGCGACCTCATCGTAGTTGTCGTACTGGTAGAGGTTCCCCGAGGCGTCCAAGCCCGGTTTGCCCGCAGACTTCCTGTGGTCCTGGTCCCTGGACTGGACAGACGCAGCTGGTTGGTTGCTGGTTGTGGCTGTGGGGGACTCACCTGAACAGGTGTGGGAGAGCTCACCCTGCTGCGCGTCTTCCTCCCGCCCACCAGCTTCATGAAGCGGTTGTACTGCTCGTCCTGATTGGACAGGTCGCGGATGCGGCGGATCTCGTCCTCACGCTTGCGGCGCTCGTCCTCCTCCTGCTTCCTGAGCTGCTGCACCTTCCAGGTGCGCAGCTGCTGCTTCCTGAAGGCCTGCTTGGCCACCGAGCCTGGGGGCGGAGAGCGTGATGTCACACACGACACACAGACAGGTGTAGTGACCTGCCAACCTGAAACTCAGGAATCAGAGCTAAAGCTCAGGTTCTGGTTCTGACCTGCAGGATGTCACGTCTCACCTGGACTTATCAGGTTTTTGGAACTGCGAAGCTTCCCTGGTGTTCGGGCCCGGTCAGGGAGGACTCTGGGACCAGGTTTAGGACTTTGTTTGGGTTTTTCCCTGTCAGTTTGTCTGTTCCGGTCCCGGTCTGTAGGTTTGGACCTGGTTCTGCTCCGGTCCGCAGCAGCAACAGCGGCGGCGGCGGAGGCGGACCTGGTGGTGACCCTCTGCCTGTCGACTGGAGCAGCTCCAGAACCAGAGGCGGAGCTGGAGGTTCTGTCCTGGGAGGCTTTAACGATCCGGTCTTTGCTCCTCTTCATCACCTGCTGCTCCTTCTGTTGCCACTTCTTACTGGCCGACTGCAGCGCGAGGAGGCGGAGCTGCAGCTCAGACAGCTCCTCCTCCTCCATCTTCTCCACAGGCTGAGGAGAGACACAGGTCAACGTCACAAAGGTTCCTTTCAAAATAAAAGTTCTGTGAAACGGGACTCAGATCAGTTTAAGGATTTTATGGATCAAAAATCTGCTTTGTTTATTTCGTTACCATAGCAACTGATGCTGGAAACCTAACGAGCATCATCATGTGAGTGAATGTTTTAATGTGACAACGTGAGGGGCGGAGTTAGTTCATCAGTGATGAAACATTTGGCTGAAGAGGAGCAAGAAGAAGCTGAGCTCACCTTGTCAGGTGAGACGGTCGACTCCTCGCTTGAGGCGGACGATTCGCTGATGCAGGAACTGACGTTCGGCTTCTCGTCTCGGCTGGTTTCGTCGCTGCAGGACGCTGTTGTTGGCGTCTCTTCGACGACGGCGTCTCCTTCGGGCAGGGCAGCCTCCGAACTTCCTGGCTCTGCACCTGAAGACACATGAAACAAATCTGTCCTGACTGATCCACAGGTACCTCAAATTGAAAACCTGGGTCGGCATCCAGACTCACCGTCGGCCCCGCCTCCCGTGTCCTGTCCCGTCCACTTCTTGTGCAGCTCGTCCAGCTCAGCTGGGGTGGGAAGTTTCTGACGCAGCGGTTTGATATTGAAGGCCTGAAACACTTTCTTATCCTTCTCCAGCTGCTCCTCGCCCTCCAGATCCGGTTCTGGTGCCAGTCTGGTTTCTACCAGAGCGGTAGCGGTGGCAGCAGGGTCCTCGCCAACGGGGGACACCGCCGGCTCCAGCGCCATGGTCTCGGCCTTACGAATGCACTCCAGCTCCAGCTGGATCTGCTTGTACTTGAACAGCAGGTCCTCGAAGCTCTCGTCCACGCTGGTCTCGGATCTGGGAGGAGGTTTTCTGACCCAGATCCTCCCCGACTGCTTCTCTGAGGCTCCAGATAAGAAAAACTGAACATTTTTATAAACTTCAGGTCAACAGTAATTAAACATCATTTAGACATTTTCCACTAATTAAATAAAGATCTCTCAACTAAATAATGAAACGTCAGATAAAAACAATCAGCTGTTCTGTCTTTACTGAATAATACTCAGAAATACAAAAATGGTTCTGTTCAGATTTGACCGATTAACAGGACTCGGTACCAGCTGGTTCTGATTTGAACTGAACCTAACCCGGAGTTCCGGTCAGTCAGCCCTCCCTGGTGAATCAGACCGGTTCGGTACCAGCTTAAAGTGGAGCCTGTTTGGGTTCGGTTTTAATGGAACCAGGAAAGGATACGTTTTCTCACTGGGGAGCAGTGCATGTCCCCAGGTCCAGGTCCAGGTCCGGGTCCGAACCGACCTGGAAGATTATTGTTGTTACCCCCCAGGGCACCTCGGGACCAGGACCCGCGTCCACCGTTCGGAACCCGGTGCCTGAATCGTCCCAGGGCTCCGTGGCTCCGCTCCCAGAAATTGGACCGCGGGTTCGGCTCACCGTGAAGCCCGAGTCCCGGAGCCGGGGGCATGGGCATCCTGAGGGGAGCCGGCGGAGCGGGAGGCCGGTCGGAAAGGTTCGGCTCGCACTGCTGCCTGAGGTTCGGGGGAAACGGGCCGTGGAGGTGAGGTCCGTGGTTGTAGGGCATCAGGAGGCGAAAGTCCGGCGGGTGGAGGCCCAGCAGCGGCCGCAGGTTGTGCGCTTGTTGGTGCGGATTTCTTCGCCGACCTCGGCCGCGGGGCCTCCTCCCATCCCCCCGCCGGACGGGAACGCTCTCCTCGATTTCATCATCGCAGATTTCTCCGTCTTCTAGCTCTCCGTCTTCTGCCGGGGACCGACGGGCTGTGTTCGGCTCCATATCGGGCCGGCCACAGGAACCGGTACCGGTTCACTGCTGACTGTGGAACGGCTGGGTTCTCGTCCGGTTCTTCCACCCTCGGTTCTGTCAGTTGCCTTTCTGCTAACTGTACTGCTAGCTCCAATTATCGCGATACTAGCAGATCACACGAGACTTCTGCTGACAGCCCATAAAAGGAAAGAGGAAGTCCTTAGCTGGTTGAAATAACCATAGATGTAATATACTTATCTATGTAATTGACTCCTTGCTGAAAAACGGCTCCTATATCCTCACCTTGACTTTAGCTCATACCTGAGCGCAGTAACAAAGTTTTAAAGTGCTTGTGACATCACTTTTTTGTAATAAATATGAATGCATTTTTGGAAAGATAACATTGACAACATATTGCAAAAAATAATAATAAAAAAAATTAATGCCACTGAGATGAACAGTTCTTGAGCTATTTGCATGTGAAGCGACAGGAAGTGATGCCAAAGGGGTATTTCTTCATGTGAACAGAGCATTGCTACAACAGCTAACACAGACGAGAAGAATCTGGTGTTTCCTTACATTTTTTCAGTCTTTATCAGAGAGATGAAGAGTCAGAGTTTAAATAACGTCTTAATAAACAAAGACCAAGAAGTTTTCTTGCTTAAAGTGTTCCCCTTTGATGTCATTTCCTGTTTCACTTTGCTGAGCCAAATTCGAAAGAAAATGTGTTGATTGTGTCACTAAATGGATAAAATCGTGTGTATTATATCAAGTTTTTTAAATACTTTTTGTATTTGAAGGATATGCATGTCACAGGCATTTAACAACGGGGGCCTTGTAAATTACCATGGCAACTACAGGAAAAAGTAAATTATTCATGTGTCATTGTTCTACACCTGTTCGAGTGTGATGTAAAACACCTTAAATCAAATTTTTTGCTGTGCACGGACCTTTAGCTGTTTGAGTTGGACCTTTAGCTGTGTGAATCAAACCTTTAGCTGTGGGACACATGTCAAGATTGTCTGTAAATTACAGAAATTTCCTCTTGTTTGGCAGCTATACGAACATTTCAGGAAACCCGACAGGTTTGTTTCACTCTCAGAGTCTGTAGGATGTGGAAAAAAACAAAAAATGAAAGTAAAGAACCATCTCTGACCCTGGAGGGATCAGGGGAGTAATTTCTCATAAAAATGGAGACGTTTGAGGCGTTATGGGACAGGTAGGTGTTGACATGTTTGGACTTGTAGCCCTGTTGTTGTTTTAATCTGGTTGCTTTGTGGATCAGGTGACCAGCAGGGGGCAGCAGACTTCTGACAAACATTTCAGCTCCTGGACTTTGTGCCCTGGTCTCAGCAGGACTAGGAGGACCCATCCAGGCTGGTCAGGCAGCCCGGACCGGTCCAGCTCACAGCTGCAGTGAAAAGTGAAACGGGCTCGATGTTCCAGCGGTTCTGGTCGGGTCCAGGAAGCCTCCTTTTCCTCTACAATCAGTGATGCGGCCTTGGAGCGGCGCCCACACCCTGACCTCTGACCTCTGTGGGGAAAGGTGGATGTCTGAGCTGAAACAGAACCGACACGCTAACTGCAGGTTAAAAACACGTCACAGACTGACAGATGCAGGAAACAGAACTTTGAAACACGGGTCAGAGAGGTTCTGAATCTCACAACACGTTAAAGACTAGAATAAATACCACAGTTAGAGCTGATAATTGATGTGGTAGTACCAGAGTCATCCTCTAAGATTCTGCTGTTTATTGGTTTTTCTTCATCAGTTTGTATCAGTTTGAAATAAAAAAGTGAAACTGCTTCAACAGATCCACAGAGACTCGGCTTTCAGCTCCAGGCAGGATGTGGAAGGTGGAGTACGACATCTTCCTCCCATCCAGGACAGGATGTGAGAGGAAGGAGGAGGTGAGACGCTCCGTCCTGTCCGACCCGAACATCGAGAGTCGGACCGAAGATAGCAGCAGGATGTGGACCTGAACACGCCGAAGTTCAGCACATTTCAGCTTCCTCCAACATTTCAGTAAGCTGAAGAACCATTCCAGAAACAGAAATATTTATCACCATATATTTATTCAAGTTTATTAGTTTATTTATTTATCCAGAAACAGAAAATATATTTATCACCATATATTTATTCAAGTTTATTATAGTTTATTTATTTATCCAGAAACAGAAAATATATTTATCACCATATATTTATTCAAGTTTATTATAGTTTATTTATTTATCTAGAAACAGAAAATATATTTATCACCATAAGTTTATTAGTTTATTTGTTCAAGTTTGTTTATTAATGTTTATTATAGTTTATTTAGTAAAGTTTGTTTATTAAAGTTTATATGGCACATGTGGATAGACGGATAGAGGGACAGATGGACAGATGGACAGATGGACAGAGTGACAGATGGACAGAGGGACAGATGGATAGACGGACAGATGGATAGACGGACAGATGGACAGAGTGACAGATGGACAGAGGGACAGATGGACAGAGGAACAGATGGACAGAGTGACAGATGGACAGAGGGACAGATGGACAGAGGGACAGATGGATAGACTGACAGATGGACAGAGGGACAGATG
>JARVJO010000002.1:5746442-5769398 GCA_031762555.1 Cynodonichthys magdalenae
ACAGATGGACAGAGGGACAGATGGACAGAGGGACAGATGGACAGATGGACAGATGGATAGATGGACAGATGGACAGAGGGACAGATGGATAGACGGACAGATGGACAGAGTGACAGATGGACAGAGTGACAGATGGATAGACGGACAGATGGACAGAGGGACAGATGGACAGAGGGACAGATGGACAGATGGACAGATGGATAGATGGACAGATGGACAGATGGATAGACGGACAGATGGACAGAGGGACAGATGGATAGACGGACAGATGGACAGAGGGACAGATGGACAGAGTGACAGATGGACAGAGGGACAGATGGACAGGACATCTCTTCCGGCTGTTTCAGCTCATTTGATATAAAACCTGAAAAGATTCAGTTCTTGGTTGACCCTGATCAGGAGAATCAGGGGTTTTTAATCTGCTGACTCAGGTTTTTGTTTTTATTCGTTTTAAAAAGTCAAACCTCTCAGAGTTTCAAAGCAGAAACACATAAAATAATGTTAAACGCTCAGATTTTGGTTGTAGGACTCTGGTTTTGCTTGGTTCAGGTTTGGGGCTGCCTGAGGTCCACAGATTGATCTCCTGGATGTTTGTGAGAAGAGGAGAACTTGTGGAATTTCCTCCATGCGAGTATTTCCAGCAGCTCGGAGGATTCAGAACAACCGTTGAATAGAAGGAAGTTCTGCTGGTTGACTTTTTCCTCCCACAAAAGACGCATTTCCTCTCCGAGCCTCAGCTGGACTCATCAGAGACTGGGGGACGCTCCGAGAGCAGCAGGGGGACATGGAGGCTCTACTGCAGGTTCTGGTTCTGGTTCTGGGATCAGGCTGTGTCTGTGAGTACAGAGATGCTGTTGCTGGTTTTTATTTTCACATTTAGAAGCTTCATGTTGAGGTTTGTTCTAAAAAACCAAAAAAGTAACTCAGAAAACTGTTAAAGTTTATGTTTTTATTACCAACAGAACCTGAAAACTCAGATAAGAAAATAAACAGTTATTTTCTAATTATCCTGGTTTTGTAATTTACTTGATTTTGTTTATAAAAAGCTCTAACTTTATTTCTGAAGGTAATAGAACCAAGTAGATATGGGGGGAAAAAATCAGCTTTTTCATGAAATCTGTTTGAGTTTTGCTCCAGATATTCAGCTGAGCTGAGGTATTTTACTAAAAGTATTAGATTGTTTGTAGTCAGAGCCTGGTCCTTTCATCTTTAATGCAGTTAATCATATAAAATAACATGTTAGGACAAATAAGAAATAAAAAAAGGTGTTGAACTGGTCCAAATTCCATGAGTTCAGTGTTTTTGAGTTAGAGAGGATTTACTACTACTACTACTACTACTACTACTACTACTACTACTACTAATAATAATAATAATAATAATAATAATAATAATAATAATAATAATAATAATAATACCAAAAAGAAGAATTATTTTTGTAAATAATAGCTTTAAGATTAAATCTTAGTCCCTTGTTCTGTCTGCACTGACACAAACTCTGCATGACTACCAGAGCATGCTGTATCTGTTTATGAGGCTCCAAGTGGAAAAATAAAATGTTAAAAAAATGTCACTAAAACATTTTCATTATTTAGCTCACTTTCTAAGTGTAAAGTCGTAGTTAACAAATTTCCACTAATATTTCATTGTTATTTAGCTCACTTACATTCTGCTATTTGTTTTAATTAAATATTAAGTTTGAATGTCCAATGTTATATCTAAATGTTAAATGTGTTAATTTAAATTTAAAAGTTAATTTCAGGATTTCAGAATGTTGGTACGAAGCTTTTGTTGTGACGTCATCAGCTTGCGGCAAAAGCAACGATAACGCTGATAACACTGCTAAAGATAGCATTTTAAAAATGTATTCATTTAAAATATTCCGGATGGTACCTGTGCAGTTTCAAGTGCAGCTTGGACACTGACCGCAACTAAAAATATGATGCATTTTAGGGAAGTTTTTGCAGCTTAAGCAGAATTAGCAGCATTAGAAGAGTTGGTAGAATTATCAGAGTTAGCACATAAACAGAGTTATCAACATTAAAAGCGTTAGTAGCATTAGCAAAGTTGGTAGTATTAGCAGAGTTAGCAGCATTAGAAGAGTTAGTAGAATTAGCAGAGTTAGTAGCATTAGCAGAGTTTGCAACATTAGCAGAATTAGCAACATTAGAAGCGTTAGTAGCATTAGCAGAGTTAGCAGCATTAGCATAGTTAGCAGCATTAACAGAGTTAGCAGCATTAGCAGATTTAGTAACATTAGCATAGGTAGCAGCATTAACAGAGTTAGCAGCATTAGCGGTTGCTTTTGTCGCAAGATGATGATGTCACCACACCAACAGCAAAGTCTGTGTTCCATTCTGAAATTCTTAAATGTAAACTTTAACAAGTTACATTTAGCTTTTACAACGTTTAGATTTAGGATTTAACATTTAAATGTAACATTTAGTAAAATTAGCAAAGTGTAAGAACAGTGAGCTAAATAACAATAGAACTAGGCTTTTACACTCAGAAATTTAGCTATAAATGAAAACTTTATTTTATTTTGTACTTAGTGATACAAATCTGTTGATTTATTTTAAAGTGAAGATGTCTTCATCACTCTGGCTCTTCTTATTTTCAGACACAACATCCTCCATCTTTCATTCATTCACAAATAAATCGGCAGAGCTCTCTAGTGTCTTTGAGTCCATCAGCAGTCCTGCTAGAACCAGAGCTACTGATCCATTATCAGACAGAACCACCCGACACATCAGAACCTCTAGTTTTCACGGGACAACAGCTGATGGTGCTTCTGCCCACGTGAACGCCACCAAACCTCCGGATTTACATACAGATGTGTCACTTTTAGTCACACAGCCATCAGATGTAAATGTGGACCACATGGTCTCTTCCAGTCCATCTGGGTCCACCACCGACCAATCAGATGTTGCATCTGATCCAGCACGGTCCACGACCAACCAATTAGGTGTCTCATCTGGTCTAGCTAGGTCCACCACCGACCAATCAGGTGTCTCATCTAGTCTATATAGGTCCACCACCGACCAATCAGATGTTGCATCTGATCCAGCACAGTCCACGACCAACCAATTGGGTGTCTCATCTGGTCTAGCTAGGTCCACCACCAACCAATCAGGTGTCTCATCTAGTCTATATAGGTCCACCACCGACCAATCAGATGTTGCATCTGATCCAGCATGGTCCACGACCAACCAATTGGGTGTCTCATCTGGTCTAGCTAGGTCCACCACCGACCAATCAGGTGTCTCATCTAGTCTATATAGGTCCACCACCAACCAATCAGGTGTCTCATCTGGTTTATTTAAGTCCACCACTTACCAATCAGGTTTATATAGGTCCATTACTGACCAATCAGCTGGGTCCACCACTGACCAATCAGATGTCTTGATTGTCTCATCTGGTCCAGATAAGTCCACCACCAACCAATCAGGTGTCTCATCTGGTTTATTTAAGTCCACCACTGACCAATCAGATCTATATAGGTCCATTACTGACCAATCAGGTACTTCAAACAAATCAAAAGGAGGAGACCCACCACTCAGGGACGAAGCAGTATCAGTGCAGTCAAACGTATTCAACACGTTGTCTTATCTGACTGGAAACCAGCCAGAGTCCAGCGGAACCAGAACCATGAGGATGGTTTCCTCAGCAGGGTACCCACAGGTGAACACAGGTGAAACAAAGAACTTTAGAGTCTCATCTGAGTTCTGGTCTGGGACTGAATCTGCAGCTACTGAAGGACCTTCTGGTGTTTCTGGGTCAAACGCATCACATCGAGTTGCAACAGGTAAGAGTTATACTTTAGCTCCACCCACTGAAGATGACACACCTGAGGAGTCACACCTGATGTCTGCTGAGACAGAACCTCTGTTCAACACTCCTACTGCTACCCAAACTCCATCTTCAACTGCAGGCTCCACCCACCATTACAACACCTCTGTTGGTGTGACTGAAGGAGCTGACACACCAGAGGCTTCACCTGAAACCACACCTGTACCTACCACACCTCAAGCTTCACCTGGCAACACACCTGAAACCAGATCTGTTCAAACAACACATGAAACATCACCTGAACCTAGACCTAAAACAACACATGTACCTGCTACACTTGACATCACACCTGTAACCTTCCCTGGACCTGTCACATCTGAATCTACCACACCTGAAACAACACCTGGCTCTACCACACCTGTCCAAACCACATATAAAATGTCATCTGACACCACAACTGGAGCTTCACCTAAAACTACATCTCAAACATTACCTGTACCTGCAGCACCTGAAGTCACACCTGAAGCCACAAATGTACCTTTAGCACCTAAAACCACACCTGGAACTACTACTTATAAAACTTTACCTGAAGCCACACCTGGATCTGCCACACCCAAAACCACACCTGTACCTGCTGTACCTAGAATTTCACCTGAAGCCATGCCTGAACCTGCAACCCCTGAAACCACACCTGTGCCAACTACACTTAAACCTTTGCCAGAAGGCCCACCTGAACTTTCACCTAAAACTTTACCTGACACCACACCTGGACCTAGCACACCCAAAACCACACCTGTTAGTACACCTGTTGCTACAACAACCACCTTGTCTACAACACTGTGGACAACCAGCACCACACCGACACCTGCTGGTACCAGGACATCAACCAGCACACCTGTGAGTGTTCTGCTGACTCACTTGTCACCTGGCTCCTGGACCGTCTGACTGATTTGACTCCTTTTCTGTTCCAGGTCCAGACCTCAGTGGGGTGCTTAGTGGATCTAATGGAGGTCCGGTCCAGCTCAGACTCAGTAGTTGTTCGGCTCACCTCCACCTGTCTGTCCCCTGACCTTACCGTCACAGCAGATCCAGGTGTTGGGCCGGACACGGTCCTCTGTGAGCCAGATGGACAGTCTGGACATGTCTTCATCTGTCACATGACCCAGCTGGACCCAGGAACTCTGTACCGGCTCACTGTGACCTCCAGGAAGGATGGTGGGAGGAGCCATGGCTCGGTGCGCACAGGTAAGAAATTACCTGCAGGATGAGCCAACATGAGATCAATTTCATCAGGTTCAGGAAAATAAAAAGATAGAAATGTCTCTGTCTCCCCATTCCTGTCTTACTGTTTGTCTCATTGTCCCTGTCTTACTGTTTGTCTCATTGTCCCTGTCTCTGTCTCACTTTTCCAACATTTCTGTTATATTTCTGTCTGGTCTTTGGAACTCAGTTTGTCTTTTGATTGATGGACATTTTGTCTTCTTTGTGTTAATGACCTGAAGACAGGAAGTAGAAAAGTCTGTTCAAGGACAGAGTTCAGGTCTGACTTAGTTTGTGTGTTGGAGGGTCACTGTCTCCATCCTGTCCCGCCCGCTCAGTTTTTTTGTTTCCTGTTTGACTCACTCTGTAGCTCAAACCCCTTCACCTGAACCACCACTGCTACAAAACCAAAACTGTCCTAAAACTGTCTCAGGGTGTCCAAATGTGTCTCAATCTGTAGTGTTGAATTTGTCAGTCTGTCTCAATTAGCTCTAAACCTGTCAAAACTTAAGTATACTTTCTCTAACCTGTCCTAAACCTGTCCCAGTGTTTCCTAAATCTGTCCCAGTCTGGCGTAAACCTTACCTAATCTATCCTACCTGTCCCAGTTTGTCCTAAACCTGTCCTAGTCTGTCCTAAACGTGTCTGTCTGTCCTAAACCTGTCTCAGTCTGCGGTAAACCTTACCTAATCCTAAACCTGTCCCAGTCTGTCCTAAACCTGTCCCAGTTTGTCCTAAACGTGTCTCAGTCTGTCCTAAACCTGTCTCAGTCTGCGGTAAACCTTACCTAATCTATCCTACCTGTCCCAGTTTGTCCTAAACCTGTCCTAGTCTGTCCTAAACCTGTCCCAGTCTGTCCTAAACCTGTCCCAGTTTGTCCAAAACCTGTCCCAATATGTTCAAACTGGTTTAAACCAGGTTTCATGGAACCTCTGATAAAAAGACGTTTGGTGGTCTGAGTCCAATCAGGTCCAGTTTTTAAAAGTTCAGAACCTTCATTTCAAAAGTTCAGTGAGTTTTAAAAATAATTTCATAACTGAGTTTGTCTCAGAGTGTCTGTAATGTAGACTAGTCCAGAATCTTTGGTCCTATCTGACCACCATCTTCTTTTTGTATCAGACCCAGTTGGTCCAGCACATCTCGAGGTCCAGTTAGACCAGGAAAGTCCAGCTGCAGTTCCAGGTAATTCCACTGGTCTGCGGATATTTTGGTCCCGTTCTGCCGGACATGTGGACTGGTATGATGTCTCTCTGGAGGACACCAGCTCTGGATCGGTCCGCAGTACCAGAATCATGGGTTCTGCTGCCCCCCGGTCTAGTTTCAGTCTGCTGGTCCCTGGAACTCTCTACAACATCAGCGTGGTGGCTTCGTCAGGGAACAGGAGCGCCGCTCCAGTGCACGCCATCATGGTGACAGGTGAGATCTAGAACCTCTTCAGGTGTGAGGTTCCTGGTCCAGTTCCACTCTGAGGAAAGATCTTCTCAACAGGTTTCTCTGTGGTGTTTGTTCTGTCCTTCCTGCAGCTCCCTCTGCCGTGGACAGCTTGAGTGTGACGTCCTTGTCCTCAGACAGCCTCAGCCTGTCCTGGCGAGCCGGCCCAGGTCGGATGGAGAACTTCAGGGTTCTGCTGGTGGACCAGGATGGGGTTCTGCTGAGGAACATCACTGTGAAGAACACCACCACCTTTATCGAGCTGAACGACCTGCAGCCGGGGACTTTGTACACCGTCACCGTGGTAACAGAGGCCACCAGCCTGCAGAGCTCCGCCTCCGCTCGAGCTTTCACAGGTAGGTTCACCTGCAGCAGCTGTTTCCTGTCGACCGAGGGCAGTTTGTTCCAGATGTTCCCTCCTCTTCCTCAGTTCCAGCCGCCGTCTCAGACCTGATTCTCAACAACGACGGCAGCTCAGAGAGACTCCGGGCCTCCTGGATCCCACCTGAGGGACACGTGGAGGTCTACCTGGTGACCCTGTGGGGTCCTGGATCAACCCCTCAACAACACATCCTGCCCCCCAATGTCACAGAGGCAGTCTTTGAGGGTCTGAACCCTGGACACCTCTACCAGCTGTCAGTCAACTCATTGGCTGGTGGTCAAAGTTCAAAAAGCAGGACCACAGGGAGGACAGGTGAGTTCAGTCACGTGATCTCATTCCATCCTGTGACCCTGTTTAACTGGATCAGTGCCATCTAGTGGTGAAGCTGCAGACTGCAACAAAGCAAGTACATATTCTGTTTTTCTGGACTAATGTAGGACGCGGTTCAGTCTGAGAATAACAGTTGGTCAAAAAAAAAAAAAAACTAAGACACAGGTATCCCACAAAAAAATAAAATTAAATAAAAAGTTCTGAGTCAGAAACATAAAAAAACAGAGGACCTGTCTGTTTTTATGGTTTGTTTCCTTCATTGAGCTGAATAAAGAATAAAAACAAAGCTTCTCTCTGCATCGTTTTTACCAAACTGAGCCTGTTTTTTGTCTTTGGACTACTTCCTGGTCTTTCAGTTCCTGACCAGGTGTCAAACCTCTTCATGTCCATCGACGACAGCGTTCTCAGGCTCAGCTGGTTGCCCCCCGGAGGCGACTGGGACAACTACAGGGTGCTGCTCTTCGACGGTTTGACCGTTCTGCTGAATCAAACGGTCAGTAAACCGAGCAGGAGGTTCGAGGCGTCGGTACGCAGCCTCGGTCTGGTCCCGGGACGCCGCTACGCAGCAGAGCTGACTGTGCACAGCGGAGATCTGAGTAACACAGCTCGCTGCAGCAGCTGGCTTGGTCAGTTTATATTTATTCATCTTTTTAAGCTGTCACCTTTCTACACAAAACAATTCAGTGGAGTCTTTTGATTGGTGACAGTGGGAAGAAAAACTTTATTTAAACATGTGTATTTGTTGTTGATGTTTAAGTTGCTTTTGTCAGAAACACATTAGAAGTTTTTAATTCTGCTGCAGGAGAGTTAAAATAACGTCCTCCTCCTTTAAGCGCCGCAGTCCGTGAGTCAGCTGGTCCTCCGTCATGCTGACGAAACGTCTCTCAGCGTCCAGTGGAGCCAACCTGTGGGACAGTGGGACGGCTTCAAGGTGATCCTCGAAGACAAAAACCCCGACACTCCAGAGACTCAGAGGATCCTGAGTTCAGAGGCCAGAGACTGCACCTTCAAAGGCCTCACCTCGGGACGCCGCTACACTGTCACCGTGACGACCAACAGTGGGAACCAGAACAGCTCCGCCTCCCTTATGGCGTGGACCGGTACATCCAAGTGACCCGTCACGTTTTTGCTGTTGACAGACCCCGTAACATCTTTGTCTCTGTGTCTTCTCCCTCTTCAGCACCAGCTCCGGTCGGCCGGCTGCTGGTCTCCAACCTGGACAGCAGTGACAGCCTGGAGGCTCGATGGGAGCCAACGCCTGGGGATCTGGACTCTTACCGGGTCCTGCTGGTCCACGACAGCAGCGTCATCAAGAACGAGAGCGTGCAGGCAAATATCAGCAGCGTCAGGTTCCAGGTCCCAAGGCCAGGAGCTCTGTACAAGGTGGTGGTCACCACGGTCAGAGCTGGACTCACCTCCAGGCAGGTTGTAGCTGAAGGGCGCACAGGTGAGGTCACCTGAACTTTAATCCTCCACAAGCAGACTCTTTCCTTTTAGCTACTATTCTGTTGCTTCTAGGTTCTATTCTGTTGCTTTTAGCTTGAACGTAGTTAATCTTTTGTTACTTTTAGCAAGCTTTTTGAACACTGTACCCAGAGTTGAGCATGGTGGTAGTAGTTCATGATTTGGTGATGGAAGACAAGACAGTCAAAGGACTGTTTCTGTGACGGTTCTGAGCTTGGATCAGGGTTCTATGAGGTTTCTAGAATTGGATCAGGGCTCTGTGATAGTTCTAGACTTGAATAAGAGTTCTGTGACCGTTCTGAACTTGGATCAGGGTTCTAGACTTGGATCCCTCATAGAGCCCTGGGACCTGTGCAACCAGTTTCGCTACCTTTCATGAACATCTGATGTTTGTGTTTAAGGGAATGACAAATAAATATCCTTGAATCCTTGAATCAGGACTCTGTGACGGTTCTGAGCTTGGATCACGATCCTGAGCTTGGATCAGGGTTCTGTGATGGTTCTAGACTTGGATCAGGTCCAGTAGAGATTCTACTGCCTTCAAGGACCACATCTTTTCAGGGACACTTCAGTGTTTGTTCAGTAAGACCACCTATAACCACGTTCTGTTCACAGTCCAAAGGCTGAGGAAGATGAGGGGGTGGGTTGAGGGGGTTGGTTCTGGACCAGCCCGTCTGCAGTTCAAACCTGCACCAGATACAGAAACAAAATCTTTCAGTGTTAGAAGAAGAAATGTGAATTTAAGTTTCGTTACAGTCAGAAACACAAGGAGGAATGTATTCTAACAAACCTGAAACATCAACCAGAAATAAAAGTCTCTATTTTCAGGTTTTTGCTGATGGTCCAGCTGCGGATCTGGACCCGTTAGGGTATACGTTCAGCTGAAAGCCGGATATTATTGAAAAGCCGGAACTTGGGAGGAATTTTCAGGAAGTGTTGACAACAGCAGCCACACAAAAGAACGTGTAGGTCTGTTGGTTGTAGACTTCCTGTCTTCACTTGTTAGCAGAAAACCCTTCAGCTGATTGATGTTCATGATGCTGAAACTGCAAACAGTTGATGACCGAGTCAAAAACCCTTTCTGATCTTTGGTCTAACATCTGGAGCCGATTCAGTTCACCTGCGCTCCTGACTCCGAGCCTATCTCCCCAGTGCCAGCGGCGGTCACCGATGTTCGGGTCAGTAACAACGGTCAAACAGACTTCCTCACCGTGTCCTGGAACCAGGCCGCGGGGGAGGTGGACAGCTACCTGGTGACCCTGAGAGACCGCGACAGGACGCTTCACTCCGTGGTCGTGTCCAAGTCCAACCCCGGCTGCGTCTTCAACTCTCTGGTGTCCGGACGCCTCTACAACATCTCTATCAGCACCTGCAGCGGCCGGTACCAGAACCACACCTTCATCCAGGAAAGAACACGTGAGTGCTGTGTCTCATTGTGTCGTCATTGTTTAAGTTTTGTGAAAAAATAAACTTTTTGAAACCCACCAGAACCGTCGAAGGTGCAGAACCCCACGGCGACCCACGGTGCTCGGGACGACTACCTAAAGGTTTACTGGCGTCACGCTGCAGGAGACTTTGACCTGTACCAGGTGTTCATCAAACACAACAACACGTTCCTGCAAAACAAGACGGTGCAGAAGACCCAGAGTGAGTGTGTGTTCACGGGCCTGGTACCAGGCAGGCTCTACACGGTGTTGGTGGACACCTGGAGTGGACTGTATGAAGTCAGCGCCTCCACACATGGCCAAACCTGTGAGTAGAGACACTTGCGCCCCCTTTTCCACTAGCGCCTCTACAGCACGTTTCAACTTGACTCTCCACAGTGGGTCTTCTTCTATGTTTAATTTTGTTTGTCAAACAACTTGGTTATGGTCAAACAACTTAATGGAGCATAACTGCCACCAGCATATGGCATCACTTTTCGGTATCTAGGACCACCCAACTTTATGATGAACCCACCCACTGGAGTTGTTACTGAAGTGGAATAGAAAACCACCTGAATCGTGCTGTAGAGGTGATAGTGGAAAAGGGCCATTAGATTCAACACAAGTAACAGGTACTAACCGTAACTCCTCCCCCTCCTTCAGTCCCGGCAGCAGTCCGGTCCTTGGTTCTGGCAGGTCAGGGGACGGAGGAGCTCCGGGTGACGTGGTCCGCCGCTCCGGGCGACGTGGATCACTACGAGGTCCAGCTGCTGTTCAACGACATGAAAGTGTTTCCTCCCATCACTCTGGGCAGTGGCGTGGGAGAGTGCGTCCTGTCGTCGCTCACACCTGGACGTCTTTACAAGATCCTGGTGTCCACCTACAGCGGTCCAAATCAGAAGGCCCAGCACATTGAGGGCCGCACAGGTCAGACCCAGGACCACGGCCCAACGATGCTGTCCCCAGACTTTCTTTTCAAACATGTTTCTCCTCCTCATCAGTTCCCAGCAGGGTGAAGAACATCCACGTCAGCGGGGACAGCAGCAGCCTAAAGGTGAGCTGGACTCCCGGGCCAGGTGACGTGGATGGGTTCTTAGTGTTCCTCCACAGAGCGAGCCGAGAGCCGATCATCCGAAATGTCCTAAAGCACCAGAATGAGGTGACATTTGACTGGCTGCAGCCAGGTCAGATGTACAACGTGGTGGTCCAGTCCACGAGTGGAGAGCTGCTGAACAACAACACCGCTGCAGGACGCACAGGTCAGAACCACCCTGATCTGAACTACCTCATACATTCTGTTGTATGCTCTGCCCCCTTGCAGCCCTGACCCTAACCACTTTAGCTCTTGATGAGCTCTAACACCAAGTTTCTGCTCTGTAGTCCCGTTAGCGGTTACAGGCCTGCAGGTGGACCCGGTCCTGAGCACCTGCAGCCTCCAGGTGAGCTGGCAGGAAGCGCTGGGCTTGGCAGATGGATATATCCTGCAGGTTCTGGACGACAGAGGCAGTCTGGTCACCAATGCCTCGCAGCCCTTTGGACTCAACAGCTACAGGTTTGATGGCCTTACGCCGGGGAAGAAGTACCGAATCCTGGTCCAGACCACGAGCGGGGGGGTCCTCAGCCAGGGTGTAAGCACCAAGGCTCGAACACGTGAGACTTGTTGTTTCTACCAACCAACAGAAAACAAAACGTCTTATTTTTCTCCAGTACGGATCGAAACTTGTCCCCCTTTTCCACCAGGCCCCGCCTCCATTACCGACCTGTCCATCAGAACCAGTACCACCAGCAGCCTGACCTTCCACTGGTCTCCACCTGAGGGAGACTTCCAGTTTTATGAAGTCTTTTTGTATAAAAGTGACAAGTCGCTCCAGGAGAGTCGGCGGGTCCAACCCAACGTTCAGCTGTGTTCCTTCCAGGGACTCAGACCTGGAGCCCCGTACAGGGTGGTGATCCTGATCCACAGTGGAGACCAGACCAACCAGACGCTTATGTGGGTCAGGACAGGTGAGTGCAGCTGGATGTTCTGTCCGAACAGGTGTTTTAAGTGCAGGTTGTATCACGTTTTGCTCCTCAGTTCCAGCAGCAGTGGCGTCTCTGAAGGCTCGGAGTGGAAACCGGTCCGATGTTCTGTGGGTGGACTGGGACCGGGGCGACGGGGATGTGAGTGGATACCTACTGTCGCTCTACAACCCTGACGGTTCCCGGCAGGCTAAGCATCAACTGGGCTCAGAGGCCACAAGGTTCATCTTCTCGGACCTCGTACCTGGCCGACAGTACCGAGCCGAGGTTCTGAGTCTGAGCGGAGAGCTCCACAACCAGGCCAGCACCGTCGGCCGAACAGGTCAGAACCTTCCTCCACCCATGATAAGGTTAAACATGTTGTTCTTCAGTAACAAGAACCAGCTACTTTAATTTTCTCCAAACTCAGCTCCAAAACCTCCTACATCATTCCTGTTCGGTGGGGTCACCAACACCTCACTGGAGATCACCTGGAGCGGTCCTGTAGATTCTGATTATGATGACTTTGACCTAAAGTGGACTCCTCAGGACCGGCTCTCGGTCATCAACCCATACCACAGCCGAACGTCCGGCAGCCGCATCCTGAAAGGTCTGTTCCCCGGACGACTGTACACCTTCAGCCTTCGTACCATCAGTGGAGCCCTGCAGCCCGGGGCCACACCCACTTACAGCGACCCGATTCTCAACAGCATCAGAACCAGTAAGAGGCAGCAGCTCACTGATGTTTAAAAATTATTTTAAAAGATTTTTAATAAATCTAGAAAAGATCAAAGAAAATTAGATTTATTTACACATGAGTACATTATATTTATTTATACACCTGAATGTCAGAATCCATGTTTTAAAGAGACTTCACTCAGAAACTCTATAATCAACATCCATCCATCAATTATCCATCAATCCATCCATTTATCATCCATTCAATCAACTATCCATCCATCCACCCATCCAGTCAACTAACCATCCATCCATCCATCCAATCAACTATCCATCCATCCATCCATCCATCCATCCATCCATCCAATCAACCATCCATTCAATCAAGTATCCATTTATCCAATCAACCATCCATTCAATCAACCATTCATCCATCCACCCATCCAATCAACCATCCATCTATCCATCCATCCATCCAATCAACCAACCATCCATCCATCCATCCATCCATCCATCCAATCAACCATCTATCTATCCATCCATCCAATCAACCATCCATTTTTCCATCCAGTCAACCATCCATCCATCCATCCATCCATCCATCCATCCATCCATCCATCCAATCGATCCATCCATCCAATCGATCCATCCATCCATCCATCCATCCATCCATCCATCCATCCATCCATCAATCAATCAATCAATCAATCAATCAATCAATCAATCAATCAATCAATCAATCAATCTAATCAATCAACCATCCATCCATCCATTGGGTGTTGGAGGTTTTAGAAGAACAGGTACAGGTATCCTGTACATCCTGTCCACATAGACTTTGTTAGCTCTTTTCACCATCACGTCACCATAGATGGTAACAGTCTGAACTGAACTAGATCTAAACCATATGAGGTTCCTGAGAGGAACCCAGAAGTCTAAAAGATTCATCAGCTTTTACCTCTGGGTTCAATCATCTGCTGCAGACCCTGTAGTCTGGTTCAAGCAGACATGCCTCTAAAAATAAAACTCAAACCAAATCTGTTTTCATGTCAGAACCTGATCTCTCTGCAGAACCGGAGCGAGTCCACAGCCTACACTGCCACCCACAGAGCTCCACCTCCATCTCCTGCTCCTGGGGGCTTCCAGAGGCCGACTTCGACTCCTACTCCATTGAGTGCCTCCACCAGGAGTCCCACACTCTGGTCTACTCAAGACGCACTGGGCGAGATTCCACCAGTTACATCATCACGCAGCTGGAGCCCCACAAACTCTACGCCATCTCCGTGAAGGTCATTTCTGACGGAACCACTAGTGAGGCAGCGGAGGACAGCGTGGTCACCATGATTGACTGTACGAGAGGGTGAAGGGTAACTTCTAGTGTGGTGTAATGGAAAGTGGAGTTAGTTAAAGAGGTCTGTTCCTGTGTCCTTGCAGGTCCACCTAGACCCCCCGTCAGTACTCGGGTCAGTGAAAAGTCTGCTGTGGTCACCAAATCCTCCATCGTGTTCCAGTTTAACTGCAGCTGGTTCAGTGACGTCAACGGAGCTGTCAGTTTCTTCGCCGTGGTTGTGACTGAGTCTGAAGGTGGGCCTTAAACCCATCAGGGACCCCTGAGGTCTTTAGGGGACCCATTCCTGATCCTGACATGAATCTTGAAAAGATGTAAAGTCTCAACAAGCTTCACTAACATCAGAATCTTCTTGGAACCACCTGACCTGTCTGCAGGTGTCGACAACATGCAGCCGGACCAGCAGCACCCCCTGCCCTCATACCTGGACTACAGGTCCAACAGCTCCATCAAGTCCTACCAGACCAGCTACTTTGCCAGCCACTGCTCTGAAGGTCCTGACAGCGGCACCTACATCTACAACATCAGCCTGGGGACAGGGATGGACCTGCTGGGGGGCCCCTGTGACCACAGAGACCAGAATCATCCAGAGTCTGGCAGGGAACTGAACGACTTCTGTGATGGACCACTGAAATCCAAGACCTCCTACAGGTACTGAGCCCACCCTCCTGTTGTCCCACAGGCATGAAGCTATGACCTCGGTACAAGAAGAAAGAAATGTTTTTGTTGTTTGTCTCTCAGGATCAGCGTCAGAGCGTTCACTCAGCTGTTTGACGGAGAAACAATGGACTCAAGGTCCTGGTCTCCTTTGTTCACCGACACCTTCCTGTCTCCACCAGTCCTCACAGAAACCGGTGAGGTCTTCCAGAACTAAACGGTGTACTTGTTGTGATTACTTGAACTATTTAACAAAGTGTTTTGCTAACTTTATGTAGGCTTTTATGCATTTATGACCATTATTTTTATCTTTTTGTAGCAGTTAAGTTATTTAGACCCCACACTTATGAGGGCTCCAAACCCAACTTCGGGAACCATGGCTAGAAAATCAAATCAGAGTGAAGAAAACAGGTGAGAGGTAGAAACAGGTGGTCCTGACCAGCAGAAACTATGTTTCCTCCTTCAGAACCGCTGAGTGGCGTCATTGAAGGCATCAGCGCCGGACTCTTCCTCATCACCATGATGGTGGCGATCACGGCTCTACTGCTCTGCAGGCACAGGGCTCGCAAACAGTGAGTATCTGCAGACACACCTGAATATCAAGTATGTTATGTATAACAAAGCTGTTGGTGCTGCCGTGTCTTCATCAGGGTGGAGGTTGAGTCTGCAGTCAGGAGGAGTGTGAGGAGAGAGAGATCAGCTGCAGGAGTCCAGCTGGGCATCAGAGGGTAAGAAACAATCTATAATCATTTCTATTGATTAATTATGGTACCTCTTTTATTATAATGTAAAGAACTCTTCTCAATGATCAGTATCTCACCGTGCTGTGACAAATTGCAAACACTATTTGTGAGGAAGTTTTAAAAATGTCTGGATTTCTTTCTGGTTGATTGAGCAACAGGTCCGCCTACACCGAACCAGATTTTACATTTGTTGTTTCTTCTTCTTTTTGTTCCTCAGCAGCAGAAGAATCTCCAGGTGAGAGATCCAGATCTGTTATTTCTGGTTTTGAACTTTAAGGTTTTTGTTTAGCTGTTAAACCTTTTGCTTCCTGCTTTCAGTCTCATCAAGGTTGTGAACTTTGAGTCCCACTACAACAAACTGCTGGCTGACTCCAATTACCTGCTGTCAGAGGAGTACGAGGTCAGTTTTTCACTGGTTTATCACCTTTAACAGGATTAACAAAACCTGATTGTATTAACTAAACCTGTATGGATTAACCAAACCTGAAGATGCTTATTTTTTAAAGGATCTGAAGGATGTTGGTCGGAACCAGCCTCTGGACTCTGCTCTGCTGCCAGAGAACCGTGGGAAGAATCGATACAACAACATTCTGCCCTGTGAGTGACATCCCCACCTGACTCACCTGTCTTTAAAGTGATGTCATCACCTGTCCTCTATGTGTTTGTCTCACTGGTCTTTTTGTCCTCAGATGACTCAACGAGGGTGAAGTTGTCCTATGTAGATGACGATCCATGTTCAGACTACATCAACGCCAGCTACATCCCAGTAAGACCAGTTCCCTCTAATAAACATCCATCCATCCATTCATCCATCCAACCAATCTACCAACCAACCATCCATCCATTCATCAGACCAACCATCCATCCATTTATCTGACTGAACATCCATCCATCCATCAGACCAACCACCCACCCATCCATCCGACCGATCAATCTACCAACCACCCATCTATCAATCCATCCATTCATCAGACCAACCATCCATCCATTTATCTGACTGACCATCCATCCATCCATCAGACCAACCACCCATCCATCCGACCAATCAATCTACCAACCACCCATCTATCAATCCATCCATTCATCCGACTAACCAACCATCCATCCATCCGACCAATCTATCAACCACCCATCCATCCATTTATTAATCTGACCAACAAACCAACCATCGATCCATTCATCTGACTGACCATTCATCCATCCGACCGATCAATCTACCAACCACCCATCTATCAATCCATCCATTCATCAGACCAACCATCCATCCATTTATCTGACTGACCATCCATCCATCCATCCGACCAACCATCCATCCATCTGACTAACCACTCACCCATCCATCTATCCATCTGACCAACCATCCATCCATCCGACCAACCACCCATCCAACTGACTAACCGACCGACCAACCTCGTTTACCAACCATCCATCCATCCATCCATCCATCCATCCATCCATCCATCCATCCATGTGTTTTAGTGTCATGTAAGGTTCTTCTTGTGGACCTTCACACATCACAGTCAGTTTAGAACCTGTATTTATGCAATTTCATGAATCAGGTCTTCACATTCAGTTGTTTTATCAGAACTTGTTCTGTTTTCATTGAACCAGTTGATTGTGTTCTGTTTCTCAGGGGAATAACTTCCGCCGGGAGTACATCGCCACCCAGGGCCCTCTGCCGGGAACAAAGGATGACTTCTGGAAGATGGTTTGGGAGCAGAACGTCCACAACGTGGTGATGGTCACCCAGTGTGTGGAGAAAGGCCGGGTGAGACAGGACACGTATTCACCGAAGAGTTTCTGGAACTGGAACCTTGTAGGTAGGATTCTGATGTTCGTTTTCCTCTTCGTACAGGTGAAGTGTGATCATTACTGGCCCTTTGATCAGGATCCTCTGTACTATGGAGACCTGATAGTCCAGATGCTGTCAGAGTCAGTTCTGCCAGAGTGGACGATCCGGGAGTTCAGAATCTGCAGCGTACGTTTCCTGATTATTAAGCTGGCTGAAAGACTTGATTATTAAAAGATGGTCCTGGATCAGTTCTTATGTCCCCTTGTGTTCAGGAGGAGCAGCTGAGCTTCAGCCGCCTTGTTCGGCAGTTTCACTACACGGTCTGGCCTGACCATGGAGTCCCAGAGAACACCCGGTCTCTCATCCAGTTCGTCCGAACCGTCCGAGACTACATCAACAGGACTCCTGGTTCTGGTCCCACCGTGGTCCACTGCAGGTAAAGAACATTCTCAGGTTAAAGGGCAGCGGCACTCCAAATCTACTGACCAATCAGAGCTGAGGAGAAAAGCTGTTACAAAATGGTTCCTCAGTGAATTAGATGTTCTTTGACTGGAGTCTGGTGTTTCAGTGCTGGCGTGGGCCGGACCGGAACCTTCATCGTCTTGGATCGAGTCCTGCAGCAACTTGACAACAGGGATGCGCTAGACATCTACGGCGCCGTTTTTGACCTGCGACTGCATCGATCGCACATGGTGCAAACTGAGGTAGGACTGATGCATCATGGGAACGTGTCATCGTGTAGCAGCATCTCAAAGTCTTAGTCAGCAGATTTCAGAGTTTGTTGGGTAACAAGCCCTCCTCCCCCACCAGGGTCAGTACCTGTACCTGCATCAGTGTGTCCGGGACGTCCTGAGAGCCCGGAAGCTGCGCAGCGAGCAGGAGAACTACCCGGTCCTCCTGAGAACGTGAAGTCCCGGCAGGAGGTGAGTCACCCTGCATCTCATCAGCGACCATCAGCAGATCTGCCGATCACAAGTATCAACAAAGAGACGCTGAGAACGTACCGACTGAGAAGTGACGACAGAGAAACAACAATTTATTTTTTTATCAGTGTTTATATTTTAATCTGCAGATAATTTATGTAGCATGTGACCTGTGTGTGTGTGTCTGTTGTTGTACACGATGTTTCTGCTGTTTCATGAAATTGAACAGTTTGATTGGCTCCGATCACTACAGCAGGATCGGATTATCGTCTAACGCGTGAGAAGGAACAGCAGCTCCTGTATGTTACCTGTTGTTCTACCTGTACCTGTCTGTCTGTTAACATTAAACACACAACACCTGTACAACACACCTGATCTCTGTGATTATTGATCCAGGCCTGCATAAACACAAACTACTACGTAACAAAACAAAAGGACAGAAACTCAAAACTACAATGAGACAAAAATACACCAACAAAAACCACAATTAGTGTGTTGTCTCGGTGTGTATATGTGTGTTGTTTTGAGTTCGTTTTGTATTTTGTCTTGAGTATTTTGTTTGTGCATGTTTTGTGTGTTGTCTTGTGTATTTGTGTCTGTTTTTTGTGTTGTTGTGTGTCTGCTGTCCGGAGCCCAGCTCTGGCCGCCGCGCATGCGCAGAGCGCAGGCTGAAGTGTCGGAAGTTGCGGTAGCAGCTCGCAGTGATTTTTAGCCCCACAGCCAGCGAGCGAACAAAACTTTGTTTTCTCCCAGAAAAAGTGCTTTCGAACGAAACTTCGGAGCTTTCAATGAACCACGGAGGACCGTAGATGGATTCTAATCGGTTCGGACTGTTTATTTTCGGCGAAGAACGGCTTTAAGGGCGTTTTGAAGAAGTTGTGATTGTTTTTTTGGCGCTCCAGCAGCGCAGAGGAAACATGGAGGATCTGATGCTGTAGCAGCCGCTAACGATAGCTGAACGCCTGGATTCACGGATTGATCCGACCCGCTCCTTTGCCTGCTGGATGTCCCAAAAGTTCGGATGATAGAAGTGGTCAACACGCCGACCAAGCCTGGTGAGTATTGGCTGATGGACCCACACGTTTGTGGCTGTGTGGGGAAAGGTAGCGGGCGCAGCGCTACTTGTAGCCGCGGAGGTGAACCTCCAATCCGCGTTAGCTACTGCTAACTAGCCGCTGCTAACTAGCCACTGCTAACTAGCTGCCATTACAGCAACATCACACTGAGAAGTTTCTGACCCAAAACCCGCAAACTAACTGCTCAATCTGCGGGGTTACATGTGGGTATCACAGATTAGTTAACTAGTTAATCTGGTTAATAAAGTGAGCACGCTCACTTCGCGTGCACACGCAAGGAGAAATGATTTATGTATTTTCGCATAAATCAAAGCTGTCAGTGTTGCTCAGATGATGATGGGTAATTGATCAATTAGTAACTAATGGAGTCATCCTCACATGAGAGTGATGTCACCGCAATATGATAAACCTTCAGCTGTTTGTGGTGCTCAGACACAGAAAATATGACAGATTTTCACTTTTAAATTCTTTTATACGTAATGATTAGAAGAAAAGTTTTTATTAAACATCTTTCACAGGATTAAAAAGTAGAAAATATAAAACAATTATGCATAAAAGCTAAAGGGCGATTAAAAAGGGCATAAATCAAAATAAAATACTTTTATAGTTAAAAATAAATGTTTACATATTTATATAGAGAGCTTGTACCTAGTTAAAAGCCTGTCTAAACTACTTTTTAAATTAATTAAACAATTAGCGATTTATTGAGTCATCGTGAGTCAATTCTAAATAGGTGTTCAGAATTCAGGGACTGGCATAAAAATGAGAAATATTAGATTTATGTTTGGTTCATTATATAAGTGCAACTTAATGTGTTGCCAGTTTCAGATGGTTTAGTTTTAAAAGAATACAGGATAATCTAAGATTATGATCTGTGGGAACAAACAATATTTTAAACACAAAAGAAAACCAGTGCTAACAAGTCGAGGTTTATTTTATTTTATTAATACTACAAAGATTCCAGTGAGCTTCATCATCTCATCTTCCAGGAAGTCAAGATGATTGTTTAAATATGAACTTAAATGAACAAACGCAGCAGTTTATTTAATAAGATCAAATTTAATGTCAATACTTTATATTCTGTAATCTTTTGAAGGGGTCATAAACAGTTCTCCAGTCTTTATTGCAGCTGACCTCTGACCTAACATCAGGGCATCTTCAAAACTCTAAACTTTGGTTTTAGTTGTTTCTCTGGTCTGGATATTTACTGGAAAAATAAAAAAATAAAACAGAGTTTGGAAAATTATTTGTGTTCAAACTATTCCTCATCCCCTGCTTTAAAATAAATCTGAGAGTCTGGAAATATTTTTATTTATTTTAATGTTAATTTGTTCAACTAACCAGACTGTTTTTCATACGAGGTTTGGTTTCAAATTAAATTTTGTCATGATTTATCCTTATTTATTTACCACAAGCTTTGAGTTGTAGGTTTTTCTGTTTTTGTTTGAGTTTTAAACTTTAGGAAAAATGTTTTTATTTAGAGCTGTTTTGTTTAGTCTGATTTTTTTCATGGTAATTCAAATTAAAATAACCGACATATAAAATAAACTACTGTAGAAAAACATTTGGGTTTATAAGGCAAAAATGGACTGAATATCGATTAAGAAATTTTAAAAGTTTGAGAATTTTAAATGAAAATGTGAAGAAATTTTTAATAAATCCCAGCAGCCGCTTGGAGATGATTTCTTTTCATTTATTTAGTTGAATTAATGAAAATTACCAGAGAAAATAAGAATTTTAACTGATTTCTAAAACTTTTTTTTGTTTGTCATCTTGTTTTTATTTGTCAACAAAAATATTAATACTTTTGTGTATTTGTTTTTATTTGGTTATTGTCTTGAGACGTCATTGAAGGAAACTGAGACTAGGTGGAGCTTCTAGACTTGTGGGCGGGGCCAGCATTAATCAACAGGCGCTGCCCGTTTCAGCTTTAAATGAAATGAACGTGTTAGAAGCCGTATTCACTGACTGCAGGGATGATTCAGACTGAAACAGTAACGTCGTGTTCTCACCTGCAGAGCTGCACTTCCTGCCTGCAGACCCACTGAAGCTCTGAGGATGGAAGCAGAGCTACTGGAGGCCGGATCTAGGTGAGTTCACCTGCCGAGGTCCACCTGGGGGCCGTCGTGATGCTTGTTGGACCTTGCTGAGACATCTCTCTGTCCCACCAGACATCAGATGGTGCTCTGAAGAAGCCATGGGTAGCTGTCTAAGCTGTCCAGAGAAAGAGTCAGTTCCAGATAATCATCAGAGTAAATTCAAGGTGAGTTCCTGCCTCTACCTGCCCGTCTGCCTCGCCCACGCCCTCACTGACTAATGGTTTCTTACAGAACCCATCAGTCAAACGGCCAGAAACACAAGCTCGTCTCATTTATAAACACAAGACAAGACGGCGTCTCAGGTCCAGCTTTAAGTTGTTCTGGGTTTTGATCTAAAACTGAAAGTTTTTATTGACGAACCTGAAAAACCTGATTACAGAAATCTTTGATCATTCATTTAATCGTGCTCAGTGTTTCACATCGACGCTTCTGAGTGTCAGACAACAGGTCTTACTCTGTTATCTGAACAAAATAAGGAAAATAAAAGTTTGAGACAACAAAAGATGACATTTTTGAGTTTTCTGCAGTAAAGTAACTTCAGGGACACTTTGTGTCTGACGGGACAGGAATATAAACTACAACTGCTGGTCTGGATTAAATCAGTTTGTTTAAGATTGTCCTTTAAAGTGAAATGATTTTATAAACCAGAGAGCATTATAAACATTTAACTGATTTCAACTTTAATGTAAAATAGAAACTTTGCCATTAGGGGGGGTAACCAGATCAAAACATCACAGGAGCTTTTTTACCCTCAGATATTAAAAGAACAACCTGGAAATGATAAACCAGTTTTACTGCATCATTTTAGGACGACATGTTTCTGATATTATTTTAGTGATCTATTCAGATGGAAGAATGCGTTCCTGGTAGTTAAACTAATGTGATCAAAAATATCCTCATGGTTCTTTATGTCAGATTGATGCCGTTCAGAAGAAGTTCTATAAAAACAACAAAATAAGAGACAAAAATCATTTGAATTAAAATCAAATGTATATGTGTGTGTAAGTATGTGGTTCAGTTTAATACTTTAGTCTCAACAAAGAGAAATGTCCTTGAATTGTAATTTATTTAAATTATTTCTGAACATTTGATTAACCTCAAAAGTCCAGTTTTTAAATGAAAAAGAAGCTGTGTCTCAATTCATGAGCTGGGTCCTCATGAGCACGTAGCCCTGCTGGGCCGGGTAGGCTGCTGAAATCTGCTGTGAAATGAGACGGTCTACCCTTCGCCTAACGTCGGCGTTACGTGAGTTTGCGTGACCACGCGCTACCCCGTTACTATAGTGATCAGTTTCATATCAGACTCAAAATGCGTTTGTTTGTGTATCCATACGCGGTGTGTATTGACACATACGCGGTGTGTATTGACACATATGAGGTGTGTATTGACACATACGAGGTGTGTATTGACACATACGTATTGACACATACGAGGTGTGTATTGACCCATACGCGGCGTGTATTGACACATACGTATTGACCCATACGCGGTGTGTATTGACCCATACGCGGCGTGTATTGACACATACGTATTGACCCATACGCGGTGTGTATTGACCCATACGC
>JARVJO010000002.1:5844347-5858611 GCA_031762555.1 Cynodonichthys magdalenae
GACAGGAAGTACTCTGAAAAACAAAAAAGACAGGAAGTACTCTGAAAAACAAAAAAGACAGGAAGTACTCTGAAAAACAGAAAAGACAGGAAGTACTCTGAAAAAACAAAAAAGACAGGAAGTACTCTGAAAAAACAAAAAAGACAGGAAGTACTCTAAAATAAAAGAAAGACAGGAAGTAGTCTGAAAAAACAAAAAAGACAGGAAGTACTCTAAAATAAAAGAAAGACAGGAAGTAGTCTGAAAAAACAAAAACGACAGGAAGTAGTTTCAGTAAAATCTACTAATTTGGAGAAAATGTTTGAGTTTTTACAGTCGGCTCGTTTTCTAATTTCTGGATGTTTTTGTCTCAGTGGGAAAACCGAAGAACCAGGTGATCTCTGCCTGCAGGGACGCCATCAAGTCCAACAACATCAACACCCTGTTCAGGATCATGAGGGCCGGAGCCGCTCCCTCCTGAAACTGCAGGGACCTGTACTGGAGCGGGGATCTGGACTGAAACAGAGCAGGAACTTGGTCACGTGGTCTAGGGCAGCAGAACGAGTCCTTCATATGAAGGACCTGAAGGTCTCAGGACTCTGAAACTGGTTTTAACTCGAAGGGTGGAGCGGACCTGCAGCATTTAGCTCCATCAATCTGTGACCCATCTGGATCAGCTTCAGGTCAGAACCAGCAGCCACCTGAAGCTGATCCAGATGGTTCTGGTTCTGACCTGAAGCTGATCCAGATGGTTCTGGTTCTGACCTGAAGCTGATCCAGATGGTTCTGGTTCTGACCCGTCAGATGTTCGTTATGTTTGTAGATTTTAAACCTAAAGACTTTAACTTATATTTTTAGCTGATTGTGATTTTTATTAAATAAAGTTTTGAATGTTGGCAGCTGTTGGTTTCCTTTGACCCTCGGTTCTGTCTGGACCCGGCTCGGTTCAGGTGTGAGAGGTCCTGGGTTCAAATCCCTGCTGAGCTCTTTTATGTCTATAGATAAATAATAAATCTGACACATCATCAAAGGAGAGAAAACACAAATCCAGTAAACTGTGAAAAAAAACTTTTCTTCTTTCCGGGTCAAGTGGAGCTGGTACCAGTACCAGTATCACCTGGACATGAGCAGAAATGGATCTTCTGATTGTAAAAGTTCCAGAACTTTGCCCTGGACCAACAAGCCTCTCATGTTTTCCTTCAACCACCAGAGGGTTCTGTTGGACCGGATGATGCTGAATCCAAACCGTCATCATATTTATCTAAAGATCCAAAAGGGCCCATCTGGGTCTGCTCACACCCAGAACCAGACTTGTACCTAGACCAACGAGGTCCGGGTCCCCTCATTCCAACATGTATAAATAGACCTGTAGGGTTCAGGGTTCTGGTCCAACAGTGCCCTCTGGTGGTTGGCTCGTGGGTCTACAGCAGAGGTTCTGACTCAAATGTCTGGTTCTGGTTTCTGGGCTGAATGTTTCCAGATGTTTGCACCTTTTTAAAAAAGATAATTTAAAAATAAAATAATTTGAGTAACTTCATGATTTAATTGTTGTGAAAACCAACATCAGGTCATAAATCTGTTTTCTACAGTTCAACATGGAGCTGGAAACGTTTCTGCCCTTAATGCTCGCATTTCCTACGAGCCCTGAAGGCAGCACATGTGCAGTTTGTTTCTTGTGAGTCAGACAGAACCAAAAAGGACTTGAATTTTCCATTTTCTCTCTCTGCAGAAGCAGCTTATTCCTCCTCAGCTCCTTTTTGGATCTTTGGAAAATTTAACGTCCGATTCTGAGTTTTTAAGGCAAAGAAGCTCCAGATGTTTCTGATCTGTCCCACCTCTGTCTGCTGGTGAGTCTGACTCCATCTGGATCAGAACTTTTTAATCTTTTTAAAAATCGTTTTTCAGTCAGGATCGGATCAGACTAAACTATGAAGAAGCAGAACCTGGGAAACTTCTGGTTCATGTGTTCATTTCATGTTTTCACAACTAAAATCCTCTCAAACAGTTTGTGCTGCTTAAAAAAGAAGATAAAAATATGATTTATATGTTGCTAAAGGAGGAGGGTGTTTAATTTTTTATTATAAAGAGACAAAAGGGAAAAGCGAAGATTAAATAAGAGACCTTCATCTTCATCATTACTAATTAACTTGTAGCTGAGCTTCTGTTCTCAGAAAACTACTGATGTCTGAAGATGGAAACACGTGATGGACAGGTAAACAAACATATTAAAAACAATAACAAAAGACTATAAGCAACAAAACTTTAAATTTGATAATAGCAAAATGCTAGCTGAATGTACCTAAAGGCAAAACAACAAAATTTTACAAAATTCCGGCTAAAATTAAAGTAGCAAAAGACTAGCTTAAAGGTATTAGCAGTAAAAGACAAATAGATTAATTAGAAATGTTAGTAAAAGGTTAGCTAAATGTTAAAATAGCAAAACACTAGTTTAAATTTAATACTAGCATAAGACTTGCTAGTAGAAAAACACAATCAAAAATTAAAAAAATAGCAAAATGCTAGCCTAGCTGAAAGTAACTAAAGGCTATATGAAACAAAATTCTAACTAAAATTTAAGTAGAAAGCGTCTAGCAAAAAGTGGTAAACGACATGCTAAAAGCTTAAAGTAGCAAAATGTTAGCTAATAAAAATTAGCAAAAGGCTAGCCTTAAGCTAAAATCAGCAAAAGCTCCAAAAGTGCTAGCTAAAATAGCAAAAAGCTAGTCTATTTAAGTTAATAGTAGCAAAAGTTTTGCTAAAAGTAGCATAAGAAGACAAAAAGCTGTTAGCTGTTAGCAATCAGAACACTGAGTCAGCTTTCAGCTGTAAGCAGTGAGAACGTTGAGTCAAGGTTCAGCTGTTAGCAGAACGCTGAGTCAGCATTCAGCTGTTAGCAGTCAGAACGTTGAGTCAAGGTTCAGCTGTTAGCAGAACGCTGAGTCAGCATTCAGCTGTTAGCAGTCAGAACGTTGAGTCAAGGTTCAGCTGTTAGCAGAATGCTGAGTCAGCATTCAGCTCTTAGCAGTCAGAATGCTGAGTCAAGGTTCAGCTGTTAGCAGAATGCTGAGTCAGCATTCAGCTGTTAGCAGTCAGAGCATTGAGTCAGCGTTTAACTGTCAGCAGTCAGAACACTGAGTCAGCATTCAGCTCTTAGCAGTCAGAATGCTGAGTCAGCATTCAGCTATTAGCAGTCAGAATAAAACAGAAAAAAAAAGTTTTTTTTAACAAACTTTCGAAGCTCCAGGTACCAGTTTCCACAGACCTCTGAAGATGCTGAGGAAGGTGGTGGTGATGATGATGAGGAGGATCCTCCACGTGCGTGGGGATGTGATGTGCACGTTAGTTCTTCTCCTTCTGCTCTGCCTCCTGCTCTACTGCCAGCAGGTACCGACCCAACAGACCCTAAAACAAACCCGTCCATCAGGTCTCAGCTAATCCCAGCTGGGTTTGCAGCTTCTTCTCTCCTCAGGATGGAGCAAACCACAGCTGAAGCTGGAGATCCACGGCTCCACCAGCTCCAGCCGGACCCTGCTGGGGGCCAGGGGGGCCAAAGGAAGCCAGGAGGCTCAGAAGGTAAAATATGCCGACTCATCATTTTCTTTTTTCTTCCATAGTTTGGTTTCTCTACTTCTGCAGACTTTTGTAACCTTTCATATATTAAAACCTTCAGGATTCAGGAGAGGACTGCTGAGTCCTGGTTTTTGTCACTTTTATAATTTTTTAAATATTTGACAAAAAACACAGATCTGTTTCTTTAAACTTTATGTTTGAAATCTACTTCAGCAGGCAAGAGCTGTATTTATCTTCTTTTTGCTACTTTTAGCTCGTGTTTTGCTACATTTATTGTTCAGCTATTGTTGTGCTACTTTTAGCATTCAGCTAGTGCTCTGCTACACTCAACATTAGCTTTTAGTTTATCTGCTTTAAGCTTTTTGCTCCTGGTTCTGGTTTCTTTGTTCAGGTCCCGTCAGACCCACAGCTGCCTCACTGTAAACCTGGACCAGACCCTGAACCTTCACGTTCTGAATCCAGACCTCAGACCCGGTCCAGATCCAAATCAAAAAAGAAGAAAGCTGCAGGGACAAAGACAGCTAAAGTCCCGCCGCCGGCACCGACAACGCCGCCTTTTGACTTTGAAGGTTACCTGAGGGAAAAGGACAAGAGGAACTTTCAGCTGCTCGTCGATCAGCCGAAGAAATGTGACGTCAGAGAGGAAGAGGAGGGAGGAGGAAGAGGAGGGAGCACCTCTGAGGCTGCTGCTCCGTACCTGCTGATCGCTGTGAAGTCCACAGCTGCAGATTTCGACAAACGGCAGGTAAGAAAACACCTGCAGCCGATTTATTTTAGGCTTTGACCCCCATCAGTGGGACCACCTCTGATCCTCTAGGTCAGGGTCTGGATCCAGTTTTTCACTCAGGTTCCTGTTCAGTACCAACGTGCTGGACCCGTTAAAAACCAGACCTCCTCTGACTTCCTGCTGCAGGTGGTCCGACAGACGTGGGGTAAGGAGGGGGTCTTCCAGTCCGGGGTATCCATCCGGACCGTCTTCCTGCTGGGGATCCCCAGGAACCGCAGCGCTCTGCCTCTTTGGGACCGGCTCCTGGCCTACGAGAGCCAGACCTTTAGGGACGTCCTGGTCTGGAACTTTGAGGACACCTTCTTCAACCTGACCCTGAAGGAGACCCACTTCCTGGACTGGGTCAACAGCAGCTGTCCTCACGTGAGGTCCGTCTTGAAATCGGAGCGCTCTGGTTCCGGACCTCAGGGTTCTGCAGGTGACTCAGGTCTGCTCTGATCCAGGTTCGTCTTCAAAGGAGACGCTGACGTTTACGTCAACGTGGAAAACATCCTGGAGATGCTGCGAGGCCGAGACCCGGAGGAGGATCTGTTCGTGGGGGACATCATCGTCCGAGCGAAACCGATCCGCCGCCGAAACTCCAAATATTACGTTCCTGAGTTCCTGTACGGCGGCGGTCTGTACCCCGACTACGCCGGAGGAGGGGGGTTCGTGATGTCGGGACACACGGCCCGGAGGCTCGGCTCCGCCTGTCGACAGGTAACTCCTCTAGACACAAAACGTTCCAGGTGGTCTTCGCTGACTCGGCTCTAAATCCTCCTTCAGGTGGAGCTGTTCCCGATCGACGACGTCTTCCTGGGAATGTGCCTCCAGCTGATCGGACTCAAAGCTTCCCGCCACCAGGGCTTCCGGACCTTCGGGATTCCCCGCCCGTCGGCGGCGCCCCACCTCCAGACGTTCGACCCTTGTTTCTACAAGGAGCTCATGGTGGTCCACAGCCTCAGCGTCCCGCAGATCTGGCTCATGTGGAACCTCCTGCGGGACCCCAAACTGAGCTGCCACAACCGGTCCAGCCCGAGGACCGGACCCTTCCGGTGGAGGACGGTGGACGATTACGGTGAAGAGACGGTGTTTCTCGGTCACTAGGAGAGGTTCAGACAGAGCTGGCGTGTCGAGATCATCTGACCAAGATGGCCGATCATCCGGAGGGAAATGAGTCCAGGAAGAAATCTGCTCCGGATTACAGACAGGAAGCCAGAAGAGAACATTTTGTTTTGGTTTGGATCTCCTGAGATCAAAGACTAACTGTAACAAGATGAAAAGAAATGAGTTTCACAGACGGTGGTTGGGATGTAAATAACAGATTATAATCTCAGAAACACATTATTCACAGTGGAAGATAGCTGAAACTGCAGATTATAGGTCAGTTTATGTCAGCAAGCTGTGACAAAATGATTCTATTTGACTCGGCTGCAGAATAAAGATTCAACAGAAACTGAAGATTTTTAATCTGTTTAGTAAAAATAAAAACAAATGTCTCTTTTTCACACCCACATTCTTTTTATTTTTCACATCCTGGTTGTGACACAGAAAATAAACTGTCAGGAACAGAGAGCGTTTCAGTTTCAAACACTGCCAAAAAATAAAAATAAAAATAAAAACCCAACGCTGCAGCAAAGCTTTCAGTCTGGATGCATTTCTGCGCTTCACTTGGTTTTATTGCCTTTTTATCAGTGGACATGCTGAATAAATCATATAAAAACATCTGGATTTATTTTAATATAATCTGCAACCAGAAAATATTCTGAGGGAGATGAAACAAACAAAACATTTAAATGAGATTATTTGTGTCAGAAATTACAATCTGGGATTTCATTGGTTCAGATTAAACTCCCAGCAGCCTCTTTGTCTCACTGAAACAAAGAAACATTTTCACTCATTGTTAATAAAACAAACTGAATGTCTGGTTTCAATTCTGCAGATTAGTTTTGTAGACATGCAGGCAGCTTTTATCAGGGTTTAAACCTCCAGATTCTGACGTTTTAAATAAAAACATTTATCTGATATGTACAGGAGATGTAAACAAAAGCTGGACGGCGGGAAAAACGGATATTTTCTGTGACTCTATTATTGAATCACACGGTTCAAGTGTTCAGACGCAGCGTTTTATTTATGGCAAACAATTTGCATTTATACAGCGTCTCTTTAGGTTTTCACAACAATGTAAACAAAAACAACAGAACTGTGGAAACGACTCGAGACAAATCTTTGTTTTCCTTCAAAAAGGACAAAATCAAAAAGCTAATTCAAACAAATTGGGGCTGATTTTAAAAATATTTTCTAGTTTTACGTTTCTATTTCCTGCAGAACTTAAAGGTGAAATCTAATCTGGATCAGTCACTGCAGGAGGAAACGGGCAGACGACCTTTGACCCCTGCTGCTGCTTGTTGCAGGACGTTCTGCACAAAGGCTGCAATGCATTGTGGGACTTTATGTACAGAGAAACGATGAGGCACAAAGTTTTTTTTTAAATGTTTGCGTTTAGTTTTCAGGACAGTCGGGTTTACATCAGAGAGGAACCAGAACCAGAACCAGATCCAGAGTCCTTCCTGAACCCCAGGAACCCGACAGCTCAGAGAAAAACCTGCTGAATTCATTCAAACCCTCTGGAGACCAGAACAAATAAAAACTGAACACTGGCTGGTAAGAATTCATAAAAACACTTAAAAACTCCGTCCAGAATCAAAGGTGATGATCTGGACCCGACTGAGCAGAACCATGTTTACAGCATCAGAACAAACAAACATTTAGAGAAACAATCCAAACTGATGCTGATGAAAACGTAAACAAAAGTGATAAAAATGTTTTAAATCTGATTCAGAAGAATTAAATCGATTTAAAATAAAATTAGAGGAAATAAAAAAGTCTCAGATCAAATAAAGACATTTTTCTGTCTTTAAAAACACTAATAAAATTCTTTTCAAAGCATTTCTAGCGATAAAAGGGAATGTGTGGATTTAAATATTACACAGGTTAGTTTTGTTTTAAGAAAGTAAATCAAACGTCGATAAATAAAAACTCTTATTTTGAAAATTCAAGATGGCCACCACAGCTGATTTTAAATGTCTCGAACTCAGATGTTTTTAGAGCTACTGAGCTGAAACTGTGTGTTAACTATCCCCACCCCTCCTGTCAATCATTTGAGGGTGGGTGCTTTGGATGGCCAATCAGGTGCCACGCCTCTGGCTCCGCCCCCTGGAAGGATAAAAGGAATGCTTTTCTCCAATTCTAAACAAAAAGACGTGGCGAGTTTTTAACTAAAACCTACAAAAAGATGAACCTACGGTCTGGTTTCCATGGTTACTGTGAGCACCAACAGAAACCAGGAAGTCCTACAAGAACCACACTAAAGTCTCAAACAGAAACTTTCACACCAACGATGTCAGAAAACATCTTTGGCTTCGACATTTGGCAAACGGACTGAAACTCAGACGAAGAGAAGAGGCGTAACAAAGAGAAACACACACACACACACACACACACACACACACACACACACACACAGCTCTAAGGAAGGGGCGCGGTCAAGTAAGAAGGCGTCCATTAGTGCAAATGTGAAAACGAGTTATAATAAATTAATGAACAGATGGTTACCATGGTGACGGGCCATTAACGACATACAGGAAGATTTCATCACAAACCAAACGGAGACTCGTGCTTGTTGACGGCGTCAGACCAAGAGTTTGTGTTTCATGTTTGTTTGTCTCGCTGTAAACAAACAAACAGAAATAAACGAGTGCAGAAGTGAAATGTGGTGAAAGTCTGAGAAAAGTTTAAAGAATAAAACAAAATAAACATGTTGGTGTGAGCAGATCTGGGACTTCAGCTGACCCGGCATGGTTCCGACCACGTCTTTCTAACTGAGTCGCCTCCTGAACCTCGAGGTTCGGCTCTGGGGGGTCTCAGAAGGACTGGACCGGTCTGGTTCTTGGTTGGATGCAGGAAGACGGGTGGTACCGGCTGGGCTGGCAGTGCGGCTGTCTGACATGACTTCAGGCTGTAGTTGGAGTCCAGTCACGGCGGTGGTTTTATTGTTGATGATTAAAGTCCAGGAGATGTGCAGCGGATGAACTCAAAGGTCTCAGCTCTGCCTCGTTTGGACCGACGGACGGCGCCATCCTGTGGACTCTGTGGTTCTGGATGAACTCTGACACAGGATGAATCAGCTGGACTCTAACAAGATGCAGATTTTATATCTTTTACTCCAAAGCATGCTTGATGCTCCAAAAGCACAAACCCGTTCCCAGACCCGGGAAGGTCCGAATGTGCTTGGCAACCGGGTCTGATTGGAAGAATAAATCGTAGAACCCGACAGGAGAAGCTAACATTTACCAGGTCTGATTTATTGGAGATGGACAGGTAAAAATCTGGCTCTGGTTTGTGTAAGAACTCAACTCTGATTGGCCAGAACAGAAGAGGGTTCTGGTTGATGGTTCAGTGGGAACTGGCGCTGGACCCGGGCCGGGCCTGACTGCTGGTCCTTGGAGCTCCGTAGAGAGTCACTGATGCTATGTGGTTATTCTGCATTACCTGGAGGATGAGACAACAGGTGTTTGATTGGTTTATCCACCATTTTATACATCCAACCATCCAATTACACATCCAACCATCCAATTATACATCCAACCATCCAATTACACATCCAACCATCCAATTATACATCCAACCATCCAATTACACATCCAACCATCCAATTATACATCCAACCATCCATCCAATAATACATCCAACCAAATATACATCCAACCAATTACACATCCAAGCATTAATCCATCCATCTCTCCATGGTTAAAAGTAGCTGGTCTCCAGTGGTCAGTGGATGAGGGGCGGGGCAACACTGTGTTAAATCAGGTACATATTCACAAACCTCAAAAATCATCCTCTGAAGTCCAAAGCAGAAGGTGGAACCAAACGGGTTGGTGTTGTTCGCTGATGAAGACCTGTCAGGCACAGGATTATTGTTCTAAGAATAAAACGTGTGAAGCCTTTCTAAGTGACAACACTGATGTTCTGAGGCACACCTGTACACTCACCTGTGGAGCACCACGGGTTTCTCCATGGGACGACCCAACAATTCTTGAATCTGATCCCACTTAAAAAGTTACAATGTCTGACATTAACAAACCTATTTTAAAACAAGTTTCTGTGAATGTTTTTGTTTCATATAGCGCATCACTAACTCACCTTGCTGTTCGTCGTTAAAATGCAATCCTCTGTCTGAGAATCGGTTCCTTCTGAAGAACAGAAACAACGAGAGGTTACAGGAAGGTCTGACCCTTTGGAACGTACGACTGAAAACAGCCTGACCTTTTTTGATGACGAGTGGAATCTTAAAGTCACATCGATGATATCTGCGATGAGGAAAAACAAGTTAAAACAGTAGAAACAACAAAGAGACGTGGAACAGGAGGTATTTACATGTTGAAGTTGTAATGTCCGGGGTAGTTCGTATGGAGGACAAACTTCTTAACCAGGTGAGTTGTTGAGTCGAACAGGATGTCCTGAAAAAACAAACAATCATTTGATCAGACGTGTCCGATCAGCTGTGAACACAGAGTAAACAGATGAAGACAGGCTTCTCTTAGATTCTGCACCAGACGAGTTCAGCAGCTTGTTTACTTTCCTAACCCCCCCAGAGAGAGGGTGACCCTCCAAACTGAGACACAGACTCCTGTTTGACCCAGTCAGCCTCAAAACCAGAACCAGCTGAGACGTTAGAACTGAAAAACCTCAGAACCATAAATATAATGTGAACCCATCCAGGTCCAGGTTTATTTTACTGAGAAAATCTTTCTTACAGGCTAAAAAACACAACGAAAACTTTACATAAGTTTTGTAAAACCAGATGGGGACACCTGGTGTAATATAGGGGTCTCCAACCTATGGCTCTGGGGCCACATGTGGCTCATTTGTTCCTTTGTAGCTTTGACCAAAAATATAAAAATGAATAAAATTATAAGAAAAAAAGACTTGTTTTATCCGTTTTCCTGCAATGTTTAAATAACATGTCTGACTGAACAATACAAATAAAACAAGGAGCTAAGCAGTTAGCGGTTAGCCTTTTAGCTGTTTCCTTAAAGTTCTGTGACGTGAATATCCTTCGCATACAAACAAATCAAAGAAAACATCTTTAGATTTAAGAAACTTGGTATAAAACACGATTTTCACCAATTTTGTCACATAAATTTCATATTTTATTTTGATCTTGGCTCAACCAAAGTGAAACAGGAAGTGACATCAAAGGGAAAGTCTATAACAAAATAACTCTGGTCTTTATTATTTGGTCTCTTCTGCATCTCTGAGAAACTTAAAATAAAAAAGAAACATCAGGTTCTTCTCTACAGTCTGGGTTGTTAGTTGCCATAGCAACGCCCTGTTTACATTCAAATATTCCTCTTTGACATCACTTCCTGTTCCTGCACATGCAAATATCTCTGACAACTGGTCAATTTTTTTCCCCCAATGTGTGATTTTTATCTTTCCCAAACATGCATTCATATTTATAAAAAAAACAACTTCCTGTCACGCATCGAGCTCCGTCTCTGATATTTAACAGAGAATTAAAGACAAATTTAAGGGATGAATAAAAAGTTAGAGACGCACCACTCCGAGGGTGAAGTAGTTGAAGAAGTAGTCGTTACATTTGGAGGGAACCTGTTTGTGAGGTGATGGAGAGTGGATCTTCATCTGAAACAAACAATAAATATTTATCACAACACGGCCTTTTTTTTCATTTTACGCTATTATATCAGCTGTACTGTATAAATCTGAGGTAAAGGTGTGAAGAATGTTCCTGCCTTGTCCTCAGACTTGTAGAAGACTTTATGAGGCGAGCCCAGAGCACCCAGAACGTCCTGACAGGAATCTCCAAAGAAGATGCTCCTCTCCAGGAACCGGACCTTCGAGTCGGCCATCACGCCGGGACCAGAACCTGCAGAAATAAAAAAAAAAAATCAAACAGAGATGCACTCTGCAGAGCCGACACAAACCACGCAGGTGCGTTACCTGCAGTGAGGAGGCGGAGCTTAAGCCCCAGAGGACCTGCTCCGTCTCTCAGGACGTCCACACACTCCGCAAAGATGTTCCCGAAAAAACAAGCCAGCGGCATGGCAGGAGCTCTGAGGTCAGAAAAATAAAATGAAATGATATTTTCTATTTTTTCATTCTTTAATGTGGTATTTTGAGATGAATAAGATGAACACCTGGTTTCCTGCAGGTTGTTACCAGTGTAGATGTGCATCCTTTTAACCATGGCTCCATGTGGAATCTGCAGCACGAAACTATAATTAATACTTGTTTGTCCTCAATAATTTAAATAAAGACACAATCCAGCAGATTTTATTCACTTGTCGCCTTTGTGTTTAAGCTTCTAAAAGGTTTAATATAGAATAAAGAATAAAGATTTTAATTATAGAAACATTAACCATCACTTAAAGCAGCAGGACGCTGGAGGAAACAGACCCCACAGGTGAACCCATCCAGACCTCCTCACCTCGTATTTGGGAGCTTCGTTCCACGAGTCCAGCTGGAAGGAGAAGGAGAGTCCTCGAAAGTTGAGGTGGAACAGCTGCTCTGCAGGATTGTAAACTGTTCGGAGGAAAACACCACCTGAATATATTTGTAGATGCGACGTACAGAGGAGCAGGAATACCTGTTAGAGTACCTCCAGGGTGCGTGGCTCCAAACGACTGGTCGATCTGCTCGATGGTGGGAGCGATGGTCTGAGAGTTGAAATGGACGCCGCTGGAAGCAACAAACTGTTAAGAATCACTGAAAACAGATTAAATGAATGTGAATCCATCTGTATTAACCCTTAACTCACCAGTATTTCAACTTGACTTTGCTCAGGTCGTACACTTCAATAACCTGCCACAGAAAAACAAGGACAGCATTAAATGAGCTGCGGTTTCATTAATGCTGTTATTCTGTATAAAACACACCTTGAGTCTCTGGTTCGTGGCATCGAACAGCAGCTTAATCCCATCCTGAGTCAAGTTCAGTATGAGGTCATGACTGAGCGGCGTCTGGAGGGAAAACAAACAAAATCACTCGTTAACAGAGAGGCGGGAAAACGCTGCCACGTGCAAACAGAGCTCAGACCAGAACAAAGCCCAGTCTGGAAACATGTTGACCGTGGAAAACTTTCTGCAGGACACAAACCTGAAAGCACAGATATGTTTGCAACCAGTCAAATAAAACTTATTCCTGTGTGACTTCATTTTCTTAAAGAGTTCCCCTTTGATGTCACTTCCTGTTTCACCTCGAGTTTGACACGTGTGCACTAAACGGTCTCAAGCATGTTACAGCTTTTATTTTGACAGGTTGCTTCACGTGTCAAAAAAGCTAAAACTTTAATTTTGTTGTGAAACTTCTGGGAAAATAACAGCATCGTTTTCCAGAGAAGTGTCGTCTGTGAATTCTGGAGCTGTGGAGGAAGACGACGAGGGTCTTGATGAAAATTAGAAGATTTGCAGAGAATTGGAGGAAAAGACGTAAATTATGTTAAAGGAAACAGAAGAAAGACACAAACACAGGACTGCTGAGGTTTCATGTAAGAACTGTGCAAACAGTTATTTTACCTGTTCGCTGTAGAGCACCTGGACATTCTTGATGATGCGACAGTGTTTCTGGAGGATAGAGATGGCCTGGGAAAATGGCATCCCTGGAAAAAACAACAACAACAAAGTCACAAACAATAAAACAACGATGTTCTTATTCGGACTGATTATTTGACGCTCACCTAAGGCGAATTCCCATTGCTCATTTCCTAGTGATCTCTCAGGGACCACCTCCAGATCCAGCATTGGCAAGTGATGGGGGGCTCACCTCACCTCGAGACTGGACGGGACCCTCTCTTCCTGCTGGCTCTCCCTGATCTCTTACTCAGGTGGATGTTTTCAGATCATATCACCTTGTTTGAACTAAAACTATCAGATTCATGAGCCTAAAAATAAAAGTCTTTATCTCATGTCCTTGATGTTTAAACGGCACCAGAGGTAAAAAAAAAATGTGTTAAATATTTAAATAAGCTTCTACCTGAACTAAAACACAGGTTTATTATGTTAAGACACCCAGATCAGGAGGACAGCTGGAACACAAACAAATTACGCAACCTGTCAGCACACTTCCAACACACAAGGCCAGCTGGTAATCGACCTAAATGTTCCTTTAAAATCAATAAAAACAACCTGAATACGAGCAGATAAGTAGTGAGAATATCAACAACAACTTGTTCAGGAGCAACAAACACGAACAGACCTCACTGTTTAACACTGAGCAGAAACGAAACACAATAAAAAAATCAAAGATAATCAATATCCTCGGAACCTGAACACTGTTTTGTTTCTTATTTGTCACAGTCAGGCGGTTACTAAAGCTTCAATTCTTTTATTTGCGCTATGATGATGAGCTAATGTTAGCTAACTAAGCTGCCCCGGCGTCTGTCGTGCTGGTGAGAAAATATAAATATAAATAAAAGACATAAAGAGAAAAATATATTTCGTAACGCACAACCGCACGACTCAAACAAAAAAGAAGACGCCTTGGTTGTTGGTGTTTTTGTTCTCCGGCTGCTCCGTCTCTGTCCGCGAAGCTAAAAAAATAAAAAACTAGCCGTGCTGCCGCCGACACGCAGCTCGTTCTCCCGTCACGAAACGCGTCCCTCTCCCGGTAAAACGTCCGACCGTGTCCGATCCCCCGGCCGCTAACGGGTCTCCGAAGGCAAGAGGCGACGAGAAGAGCAACGGCAACTTCGCATAACAACAACAGCGACGGCAACAGCTCCTGCAAGCCCAGTGGGGATCAGCTGATTGTTCTACTTCCTGCCTGCCGAGCACGTTCCTGCGTCTGCGTGATGACGTCACAAAGCACGTCGGGTCACGTTCGGTTTTTGAAAGTAATTTTATCTTACCCCCCCCCCCCGTGAAAG
>JARVJO010000002.1:5904095-5919294 GCA_031762555.1 Cynodonichthys magdalenae
TCACTTACCTTTTTGTACATCTGGTCTCCGATCTGTTTTTGTTCCGTTCACCTTGGACTCTGCCTCAGATTATGTCAACTTCAATCTTTTTCAGTCAAACACAGAAAGAAAAACTCAAACCAGTTTCTTCATGTGCTGCTTTATTGTCATCGTCTCCTTTATAAATACAATATTTAATAATTTATCCACATCATAACGAGGGTGTTACAGCAGAAACATCAGTACAATACAATATTTGTAAACACAGTATGTACACACAGAGCACTACTCAGATCTTATACCACCTCTACAGGAGCTGAAGTGTTGGTTGGTTTGGACACAAAGTAAACAAATGTTCAGATGAAGGTTGAAGGCTAATGCGCTGAGAGCACATTAAAGGCATCAGCGTAAAATCTGCCGAGCAGAGTTCATTATCTCAGCAGCTCCTCAGCTCTGCAGAGGCTTAAGTGCTCATTACAGCAAGTAGCAAAGTCGAGCAGGAGCCGAATATCAGAAGATCACTCAGAAACACTCGCAGGCAGAGCCGTATTTTTAAAACTGAAGCATGAATTATTCAGCAAAAATGACGGCGTCAGAACATGTTTAAAGCTAACGAAGAAGGATTTGGCACTTCGGCTTCATTTGGCTGAAACATCTCAGCAGCAAACAACAAAAACCTGACATGAAGTGACTGCAGAGTGCAGCTAAAGCAGCTAAAACTGAGTCGCTAGAGGCTAAAATTATAACAGCTAAACTGCGGAGAACACAAACTAAGAGTAGCAGAACAGAAACTAAATGCTAAAAGTAGCAGAACACAGGCTAGATTCTAAAAGTAGCAGAACACAAGCTAAACGCTAAAAGTAGCAGAACAAACTAGATGCTAAAACTAACAGAACACAAGATAAATGTTAAAAGTAACAGAACTCATGCTAAATGCTAGAAGTAGCAGAACACAAGCTGAAAGATAATAACAGCAGAACATAACTAAGCTTAACAAAACTGACAATACAGCTAAAATGAGCTAAAGTTGAGTTAAAATGAGCAAAACTGTAGTTAAAACAGCAAAAGAAATGCTCAAACTATAATCAGTAAAGCAGTAGCTAAAATAAGCAGCTTAAAGCTGAAAGATAAAAGTATCAGAAAGTTGCTAAAAGCAGCAGAACAGTTGATAAAATTTGCAAAACATACTAAAACAAAAATAAGCAAATTAGCAAGCTAGCTAATCGTAGCCAAACATATGCTAAAGCTAAATTAGCAAAGAAAGTAGGCAAATAGGTGCTAAAACTGAAATGAGCTTAATAGTAGCTAAAACAACATTTAGCTTTGATCATATAAACTTTAACAATTGAGTTTCAGCTGAAATAATGTAAACTGATTCATTCTGTCGCCTGAATGGACCACAGATTTAAATCCACAGCAACACCAGCCTCGGACTACATTACCCACAAATCTCAGCCCACAGTATTTCCTGTCAGGACACACTGATCGGCTCATTGCTCTTCTGTCAGAGGAGAAATGACATTAATCCTGTTGTTATCTCATAAACTCTTAATTACTTTAGCTCATCAGAGGGATGGTTTGATTTCTAAGAAGCCATCAGAAGTTCCACCGTGGGGTCAGCCTGCAGGATCGGCCCACACAGATCCACAAAACGTCTCGTCCGTCAATCAACCGACTACTTTCAGCTGAGAATCAAAGGTCATGGTTTTACTGGGTATATTGAGTTTATGTGTTCTCTCAGCTGTGACGGCCATCTTGGATTGGGGTAATCAGTTACAAACATTTCATCAAAACCAGTTCAGTGCTTTATAAGATATTTTGCTAACACACACATACAGTATCACTCTGCTTTTGTCTTTTGGTGGAGGGTCAAAGACGACGAGGCGAATTCAGGAAACAAACGTTGGGAACAAACGTGTGACATTTTCAAAACTCATGAGCCGTGTGTGTGTGTGTGTGTAAAGGGTAGACAGGTGCTTTGTGAGTAATTAATCCAGAGATACTGACTCCACTGCAGTACCCGTGGGCTGATGTTGTCTTTTAACACAATATGAACACACACAAACACACACACACACACACACTGACCTTTCCTGCACTAATAAGTGACACACAAGCAGGTAACTGTGTGCAGATTGTAAACACACACACGCACCGGGCTGATCAACAACCTCGGGGCGTCTCTGTCTCTAATTAGTAAATCTGGCCCAGACGCAGGATGACGTCATCGACCCGCTTTAAAAACCTAAAACCCGTCTTCGAGCAGGAAGTGGAACTGCGTCCTCTCAGCCTGAGGGGGCCGAGCAGGAAAACTCGGGCATAAATAAATAAAGACGCTTTCAGCCATCAGGGAAACGTTCAACAATCAGGAACACTCGAACCAAACCAGGCTCTCCTTCTGGACGGTTCTGATTAATCTGTGGTTCTAGAACCACACAGGACTTCCTCTGCAGAGACTCTCTGCAGCTCGGACTAAAAATAAAAGTTTTCTGGTCTGGTTTTATGCAATATGTAGATTAATTTTCCTTTTACAGAATGACACTAATTAGGAAAAGAAATAGACGACAATGCTGAGCTCCATGGGTGCATCGATTTCTTTTTTTAACTTTTGGCCTCATCGAGTTTTCAGAATTGGACCACTAAACACAAAGTTTGAGAACTTTTGACTTGGTGTTCGTGAGAGATGAAACATGGATGAACTAAGAAAGAGAGACAAATTGGAAGAGGTCCAACAAACCAAGCATACAATCCGTCAATCAACCAGCCAACCTGTCAGTCAACTAACCAATTATCCAACCAATCCATCAATCAATTATTTATCTCTTCAACCAACCAACTAAATACCAACCAACCTGTCAGTCAACCAACCAACCAGCCAACCAATCGTCAACCAACCAACAAGCCAACCAACCTGTCAGTCAACCAATGAACTATCCAACCAACCAATCCATCAATCAACCAACCAACTATTCAACTATTTAACCAATAAAACAATCAACCAATTCGTCAGTCAACCAATAGACGATTCAACCAACCGTCAACTAACCAACCAACCAACCAACCAGCCAACTAATCGTCAACCAAGCAACCAGCCAACAAAACAGCCAACCAACCAATCGTCAACCAAGCAACCAAACAACCAACCAGCCAACTAATCGTCAACCAACCAACCAGCCAACAAAACAGCCAACCAACCAATCGTCAACCAAGCAACCAAGCAACCAGCCAACCAACCAGTCAATCAAACAACTATTCAATCAATTATCCAACCAACCAACCAACAGTTTTAATTTAAGGTGTTCAGCATAAAAGGAGGACGCCACATGATGACATCACTCGCAGCAGTCATACACAGGTAGTGCCCAGGTAAATGCAAACATCCAGCCCCCTCAGTACAAGCCGCAGCCCCGCAGGTTGTTGGCTATGATGACATCAGTGACAGAATCAAAGACAAACTGGATGTTGTTGGTGTCGGTGGCACAGGTGACGTGGGAGTACACCTCTTTGTTGGGCGACTTGTTCCTGCTCTCGTACTCAGACTTGATGTAGACGATCCCCTCCTGGTAGGTGTCTTCACCTGTGGTCAGGAAACACAAACACAGACGAGGTGAGGCGGGAGGCGGGGCCGCAGCTTTAGAAGACATTTATCATCTGAAGTGTTCGAATCGCAGGGCTGCCCTCCGTTTGTCTGCATCAGCAGGAGTTTGTGATCGGTTCTGAAAGCGTGACCTTTGACCCTGGGGCTCAGCAGACATTCTGCTGAGGTTTGCTCTGCTGCCTGCCAGCTACACCTTCATAAAAATGATGCATGGACAACTTTTTCAGGTGAGTTTGATAAAATGTGATGGGAGGTAATTTGAGCTGTTAATCCTGCTGCAATCTCACAAATTTATCACTTCAGTTAATCCAGGGACTCGCTGAAGTATTTATTTTTTCTACTTGGTTGCTTTTACAATCTGGAGTTTATTCAAATTAATTCAAACTATAGATTTTACTCTTTTTTTATTTATACGTTTTATAAAATCTGTTTCTGCAAACTTTATGTTATTTAAGCCAAACATTTATCAAAACATTCAGTTCCGCCTCCATGACCTCGGACTATCAGGTTTATTAGGATCATCTGAGTGGTCTTGGTCCATGAAGTCGCTTCAGGTCCAACTCCATGATTCTGGTCCATCAAGTCTTATTAGGTCCATCTCCATGATCTTGGTCCTTTAAGTCTATTAAGGTCTGACTCCATGATCTTGGTCCATCAAGTCTATGAAGGTCTGACTCCATGATCTTGGTCTATCAAGTCTTATCAGGTCCATCTCCGTGATCTTGGTCCTTTAAGTCTTATTAGGTCCATCTCCATGATCTTGGTCCATCAAGTCTCTTCAGGTCTGACTCCATGATCTTGGTCCATCAAGTCTATGAAGGTCTGACTCCATGATTTTGGTCTATCAAGTCTCTTTAGGTCTGACTCCATGATCTTGGTCTATCAGGTCTCTTCAGGTCTGACTCCATGATCTTGGTCTATCAGGTCTCTTCAGGTCTGACTCCATGATCTTGGTCCATCAGGTCTCTACCTACTAACCTACCCCTGATTTGTGTTCTTCCACATCTCTGACCTGTGTGGAGCGTTCCTTGGTCTTCATGATGTCTCTTGTTACTGGAAGCCCCTGCTACTGAGACCGCTGTTGATTCTGTGGATCAGATCTTTAATAAAACACGAGGCTGTGTTCTTATTTATCTTAAACAACATGAAGTATTTTTAGGGAACTACTGGTTTTAATGAAGTTTAATCTCAAATTAAACTGAACGCTGTGAGGCAAAACAGAAAGTTACCCAGATGGATGAATACTTTTGCACGGCCCGACTTACAGTATGGCTTTGTGACAGAAAGCGTGAAATTAAAACCGTGACAGAGGAATTATTTTTCACCCCGTGGTGATGTGCAGCAGCTGATCCTCAGCTCCGGTCCATAATGAACCGGTCCTGTCTTGGTGCCAGCACTTGGCACGCTTGAATTCGCCTCCTGCTTCAGAGACGAGTCTGATCTCAGCGACTGGAGTGATTTTTGGTCCAAGTGTCGTCAACGTGGCCGCCAGCCATTAGCTGCTCCGTCTGTCTCAGAACTTCATCAGAGTCCGGCCGTGTGAAGAGATGAAGAGGAGAAGAAACATCTTTGGAATTTTAATCCTCTCTTTCTCACAGTTCTTGTGGTTTTGCTTTCTTTTTACCAGGCTTTCCCACAGAGCGTTGGTTCTCATTTTCTCACACTCTCTCTCTGGCGTTCTCCCTTTTTTGTTGTTCTCTGCCCGAGTTCAGTCGTTTGTTTCGTGTTCCCCCTCTTGTGTCTCGCACACTTGAGCTCCACCACTCTGGATCTGGGTAACAGATTAGATTGTTTCTAAATGTATTCCTGGTTTACTTCACTATCAGACTGTGTGGTAGTTAACGCTGGTTTCAAACTGCAACATTTAGGCAGGTTTACTCTGATACAGATTTCATTTGGAGATTATTGCCTCTGAATGTGCAGAGGTAAGTTAGTGCTCCAAAAAGGAGTTTTTGCATTTATTGTGCATTCATGACAGTTTTTATTTTAAAGCAAAAAAATCCAAGGATGTTTGTATTTCAGTAATATTTTAGAGTATTTTTCTTTAATTGTGCATCTACTCTTGCAGTTTTGGTAAAACTCGGTCAGACTGGGAACAGTGTGATGTCGTTTTTGTTAGAAAGACATTGTTTGACAAAAGTTTGCAGAAAAACCCTTAACAATTGTCACAAATTGAAAGGAATGAAGGATCCCAGCCCTGTTTGTAACTCTGCAGCTCAGACTTGGTTTAAAACTGAAACGGGTCACTGAAAGTCGGACTCCACAGGGACCTCCCACCCAACAGAAATATTCTCTTCTAAACAAGCAGAGTGTTTTCAAGGCTTACTTTTCAGTTTCTGCATCTCCTAAGTTTGCCTTCAGGGAGTGACAGACTCCCTGCTCAGCTGTGGGGTTACCATGGTGACCATACCAAACCAATGGAAACAACTTTAGCCTTTCTCTGTGTCTTGGTGCTTTTACTCTTTTTCTACAGTTTAAATCAAAACATTTTATTAGCTTGGATTAATAAAAAGAAAGTTCCAGATTTGGTTGTTAGAGAAGGATAATGATGGATGTTGGAGTTTCAGGAAGTTGCTGCATTTTTTTAGTTTCAGTGATAAAGGCTGTGTCCAAAACCAGAGACCGAGTCCTCCGAAGGCCGAATTCGTCGGTCGCTTACGTCACAGCGCCACGTCGGAGGCTGTCCAAAACCAAAGACTCCTCCGGTGCGACCGACAAATACGTCCTTCCTTTGCCCCGAATTGAAGGACTGGTCCGATGGATCCTTACGGGACCAACATATCCCATAGAGATTTTTTCTGCTAGTAATGGCGGATGACGTGAGTGAAAAGAAGATGTTTTAAATAAAAATCTGGCGGTATAGAAATTAAAATTCTCAAGCGATTCTCAAAAACGATCTGGTGTAGAGAAATAAACCTGCACCTGCAGCAGGTCCAATAGTTCTTCAAATATTGCCTTTAAGTTAATTTTATTGTTTTGTGATATTAAAAATGCTAATATATTGATATTTTTCTAATTTCGATCTAATTTAGCTTCTGTTTAGCGTCGTCACAGTTGCTAGGCGACAGGACGTATGCCGGAGTAAGGACGGGGAGGCTAGACAGTCCAAATTCACAGCCACTGTTTTCCGGTCTTCACGGTCACCCGGTCTAGGTGGGCCGGATCCTTCGGAGGATCCAGCCTCTCGTTTTGGACACAGCCAAAGAGCGGTGAGTCAGCAGAAATAGTTTAGTGTCTAATAAAACGTTTGAACTCATTTATATGAAGCTGTTTTTATGGAAGCAGCCCTGAACCTTTGCCCACAGCGCCTCCTAGTGTCTGAACAGCCACACGGCACGCTGACACAGCTCCAACTTTCACCGTGAAGGAAGTACCGGAGTATTCGGGGAAGCAGATGATCAGCGGTGACTTGGTGATCTTTTTTTCAAACAGGTCGCTCTTGTTGAGGAAGAGGATGATGGAGGTGTCCTTAAACCACTTGTTGTTGCAGATGGAGTCGAAGAGCTTCAGGGACTCGTGCATACGGTTCTGCGGGGAGGGGGAGAGACGGGACCGGGTCAAATCGGGCCGTGAAAACATCTCAGACGTTTGCACACATCCGGAGAATCTCACAAACTCACAGTTTAAAACACAATCAGTCGCACAATCTGACCTGAAACAGGAAGTGTGAAGAAACTTTAAACCAGAAAGGAGAACAGAAAGTGTTCTTCCTGAAACGCTCGGACCTTTCTGCTCTTCCTGTCTGGGTTCACGTCTGGATTTTTGCATTAGCGTGTGAGTTACAGAAGTTATTCAGAAGCTTGACAAAGCCATGCATGCTGAGCTGTTAGCAGCTACGCTCTAACTACAATCTGTCACACCCAACCAGAACCCACTGAACAGGAACCCTGTGGAGGTTTTAACTCTAGAGTTCTGCAGGACAGAAGACCAGGAGCTCAATGTCCCCCATCTGGTTGTGAGTAACCACGACCCTGGAGCCAGGCCTGAGGGAGGGGCTTATTGGTGAACACCTGGTCTAAAACAAAACAAACGAAAAGGCTGCCTCTTCAAAATATTACAATAATATCTGTTCAATTATCTTTAATCAGCTGAAATCTGATCCCAATTTGCTCTGAAACGTCCACTGTGCTGGTCAGGTGGGTCCAGGACCAGGTCCTGCAGCCTGGCTCCGGATGGACTGTGTTCAGACTGTGGATTATAAGGGGTCTGGACAACCTCTGAAGGTGGTCTGACTAAAAACCCTTTCAGTGCACATGAAGAAAACAAAAGAAAACAAAGACTGGTGTGATGGGGGTCAGAATAAAAACTCCACAGGGTCCTCAAAAGTCAGGAATAAAATATTTTAGCTAAAGGCTGCAGCTAAAATGTTCATGAAGGATAAACTGATTTTATTTGCTGAAAACAATCATTTAAAAACAAAAATACTCAAAAAAATTTAAATTTCGTGTTTAACCCTCCTGCTGCCCTTGGGTCAAAATGACCCGCGAGGCCTCAGGGTTAGCATTTCTCTACATCAGGATTTATTTATGTAATGAATTTTAGAACTTAATTTAATCAGAAACAGAGAAACAAAAAGGGTTTGAGTCTGTTTTAACATTTCATCATAAAAAAATCTGTTATTGTTGCAGGAAAAGTCCTGAATAAAACAATTCAAACTGAGCTGAAAGCAGTTTCTCTCTGGTTCTGATGCATTCAGGGAGACAGGAGGAGATGGGTGGGATTAGTGGGAGACGGTTAATGCAGGAAACAGTTTAGTGCAGGTGATGATGTCAGAAGTGGGCGGGCCATCCGGCAGGAAGAGACGTTACTCAGACAAATGACGTCAGAAAGAGGAAACGAGAACACAGAGAGGAACCGCTTTCAGTCCACCTGTCGGGGAGGTTGTCCTACCTGTCAGTGGGCGGAGCTTCTGCAGAACGTCTGAGTGCTGACTGGTTAGAGAGGACAGTCGATGGCGAGAGCGACAGAAGGAGGAGCCAGAGGTGCTGCAGGGCGGAGCTTAGAGCAGGAACAGGAAACGCAAGGAACCCGCCCACAAACCCACCTGTACCAACCCCCCCGCCCAACAAATCCTGGCACAAACACACACATCTGCTGCGGAGAGGATGTGTGTACAGGAAGGAGAATAAAGGTGTGTGTGTGTGTGTGTGTGTGTGTGTGTCAGGGCTAACAAGGAGCAACAACAGAAACATGCAGAACCTGAGTAGAAAGACAGGAGTAACAAAAAGCAAGATGAACGTTGATAACTGCAAAAAACAACTAAACTCTTTTCAGAACTGGAATAAAAACCATCAATGTTTTAAAAATAAACTTCGGACAGAGTGAAAAATAAGTTTAATCATGACTGTTAGTTAAAATGAACCTTCAAGTTATTTATCCTCAAGATTTACTCGTTTGCATTTAAGAGCTTCTCACTTAACTAAAACACTTCATTTAACTAATTATCACAAAAATGTATTTTTTATTAGTTCCTCCACAGAAGGTCCTCATTTGTGTCCAAATTCAAACGTTTATTTGTCCAGAATAGTTTTATTTTGACTGAATCACACAGATTTGATTTAGTTTAATGAGCCTGTTATAAATAAACCTTCAAAATAAACAAATCAAGACATTTTTGTTTTTCAGCCTCAAACACAGTGAGACGTGAGCGCGTCAGGACGGGGGGCTCCTTACCGTGGTCTCGTCCTCATGTAGCACCTGGTCGTACCCGCTCAGCGCCACGCAGAAAATAATGGCCGTCACGTCCTCAAAACAGTGGATCCACTTCTTCCTCTCCGACCGCTGACCCCCGACGTCAAACAGCCTGACGGGACAGAAACAACACAGACGGTTTAATCTGAGTCCAGACGGGCCATGTTCTGCAGAACATGAAGCAGGTGTGTCGGAGTAAAGCAAGCAGGCTAATGGACCTCCAGGACCAGGACTGGATCCAGGACTGGATCCAGCAACTGAGTCAGGATTTTCTGAGGAGAAGCTGAAAATATAAAAAAAATCAGGAAACAAAAAACTTTATAAATCCCAGATGTGAGAAGATTTAATCTGTGAGGTGCCGAGAACCTCAGAGTAACGTGTGTGTGTGTGTGTGTGTGTCTGTGTGTGGGGGTGGGGGGGGGGGTGATAATGATAGGTGGGCTGATGGGTTCCACCCAGGTCAGGAACAGAAGCTCCTCCCACACGCTGCAGCCCAGCTGTGGGTCTGAACAGAACAAACAGAACCGAGACGACTGAGGTTCTGCAGGGCGATCACGTCTCTGCAGCCTGACGTCAGTAAACAATAACAACAACAACAACAAACAACAGAGTCAGGAGAGGCTGACACAGAGACACAACAACGGTGCTTCGGTCATTAAAATAACTGGATCAGGCAGCTGAACTCTTTTTCTGTCTTTCAGTGGATCAGAGGTGTAAAAACAGGTCAGAACATGACTCGTCCAGTTTGAAACGCTGAGTCAGCATTATTACTCCTGGCTTCCTGTTTCAACCAAAAATACTTCTGCACACATTTTAAAAAATCATAAATGTTCAGATTCAATAGGAAAAGTGTTTTACAACCTATCATTTTTATGATTTTTAAAATTTTTTTTATTTTTGTTTAAAATAAAATCCCTAAAAAAACACTTGAATCTCTTCAGTAACAGCAGAAAGAATCTATTTTTTTTACTGCTTTAAGCTACTGCTCTACTTCTGTTAGCTTTTAGATACAGTTAAGCTAAAATTAGCATTAGAGTTGATTATATTATAGCAATTGTTTTGCTAATTTTAGCTACAGTTTAGCTCATTTTAGTATTGTTTATATTAGCATCTGTTTGCAAGTTTAGGTTTGCAACCTTTTTAAATTTTGTAATTTCTTCAGCCAGTTTGATTTGTTTTGGTTATTTCAGGCTTTAGCATGTGGTTTGATCATTTCAGCTACTGTTTAGTTTCTTTTAACTTAATCATCTGTTTTTATACCTTATATATTACTTTATATTGTTTAGCAAATTACAACTTTATCATACATTTAATTAATTGAAGCTACTGTTTTGTTTATTTTGGCATTCGTTATAACAATTTTAGCAACTGTTTAGCTAGTTGTAGCTATGGTTTTCTTAGTTTTAGCATCTGTTTGAGTATTGTGAACTAATGTTTTGCTCCTTTTCTTAGCTTTGATTAATCTTCCATCGTCCCACACAGCTCCCTCTCAGCCATCACTCCCTCAGCTCTGAGTTCTAATTGGATCCGACCTCGTTAAGAAGACAGAGAATCATAAATATGGAAACTTGTTTAAACGGTTCCTCTGATTAATCACAGAGTGGAGTTTTAGCTGAGCGTCAGGAAAGCGCAGCCGACAGACAGGTTTCTGTGTTACCGACCTGAAGTGAAGGTTTTTGAAGGTGAAGTGCGTCTCGACGATGCCCGTGGTCTTCACTCGGGTCCGCAGGATGTCCTGCTCTGTCGGCTGGTAGTCTGCCGCACCGATCCGGTCTAGGCTGTCCAAGTAGCTGCACGGGAACAAATTATAAAAAATGTCGACGTGTAAAATAAATAATCCTAAAGTGTGGATTCTGTGTACGTTGTCGTCATTCATTTCTCATTTTTGTTGATTCTGTTTTTATTTCAAAAACAGAACAAGGCTCTGTCTTTTTATTTTTGTCAAACTGGAAGTTTAACGCTGTTGTCATGGCAACTCAATGCTGTCCTGTGGAACCTAAGGCGGACCTCCGTTTGACTCATCAGTGATGTATGAACTATCAGCTGTTAAAGAAATGTAGAAATAGTCAGCTAACGTTTATTTGTTGCAGCTGCCTGGTTAACGTGTTATAAATTAAAATGTGTTTATTAATCACATTAACTTGTAATATCATAAGATGTTTGAAATCAGCAACCATTGAACCTTCAGCCAATCAGGTTTGAGATTCCTCAGAAACAAACAGAACCTCAGGTAACAATCATTTATCTCAGAAAAACTTTATATTTTATCAGGATCATTTTTCAGACTTAAAGCAGGAGAAGAAGATGGACGAGTATAAACTCACCTCATCTAACATTTTTATTTTATTTTTAGGGCTCGCCACATCAAATGAATGAGAGAGCAGAGGAAAGCATTGCGAAGATATTACTTTTAGTGGCGTTTCGTGTTACCATGGCGACATAAATCACAAAAAACTACCTTCAAAAAACCTCATAGGAATACCCTGACACTCAGTCATGTGACCTAGAGTGAGAGCTGTCTGGATTGAAGGAATTCTTAGACAACAACTTCTTCCTACAGCCACAATTTTTATAATACACAGACAAATTATACATAAAACATAGCTAATAACAGACGGATGTATGGATGGATGGACAGAAGGATGGATGGATGGACAGAAGGATGGATGGATGGACAGAAGGATGGATGGATGGATGGATGGACAGATGGATGGATGTATGGATGGATGGACAGAAGGATGGATGGATGGACAGAAGGATGGATGGATGGATGGATGGACAGATGGATGTATGGATGTATGGATGGATGGACAGAAGGATGAATGGACAGATGGATGGACAGAAAAATGGACAGATGGATGGATGGACAGAAAGATGGATGGATGGATGGACAGAAAGATGGGTGGACAGATGGATGTATGGATGTATGGATGGACAGATGGATGGATGGATGTATGGATGGATGGATGGAAAGATGGATGGACAGAAGGATGGATGGACAGATGGATGGATGGATAGATGGACAGAAGGATGGACGGATGGATGGACAGAAGGATGGATGGACAGAAGAATAGACGGATGGATGGACAGAAGGATGGATGGACAGATGGACAGAAGGATGGATGGACAGATGGACAGAAGGATGGATGGACAGAAGGTTGGACGGATGGATGGACAGATGGATGGATGGAGAGAAGGATGGATGGACAGAAGGATGGATGGTTAGTTCCTAACTCTAACCTAAACCCAAACTTGATTCATACCTCCAAACCTAACTAGTAGAGCGCAGTAGAAATGCAAAAACTTGAGGACCAGGAGGTTGGTGAAAAACATGACGTCACTTTGTAGCAGAAACAAGAGCGAACACACACACACACACACACACACACGCACACACACACGAGCAGCTTCACTGATAAAAAATATTGATCACACAGAAAAATATTGGTGGAAGTGAGGAAGATAAGCGATGAAGACCACAAAGAGGCACTAATCTGTGACCGCGACGTGTTTGTAGGATGAAAAGAAAACAAACGCACCACTTCCTCCTGACAGGTCAAGTCCAGAGACCAGATGGGTCAGCTGATTGGTCAGCTGATGCGTCAGCTGATGGGTCAGCTGATGGGCTGAGGCCGACAGGTTTCAGTTTACAAAGTGAAGGTCCGTGATTGGATCAAACAGCCACAGAGTCTCGTCAGAAAGCCAACGAAAGGCAGAACTGGAAACTAAGATGGATAATAAATTAAAGCTGCGGGTCATTCGCCACACGTCGGACCGGTCCTGGTCCTCGTCTCAGTCTGCTGTCGGAGCTGAGACCTGCTGGATGTTGGAGGTCCGATCATTGAGTCTGAAAGGTTATTCAAAGTTCAGCTACTGCTGGTGTTGATCTGTTTGTCTTTCCTGACCTTTCCCTCGAACCCTGTCTGCTGCTGCTGGTCCCTGCAGCTGCAACACACACACACACACACACACACCCACACGTGTCTGTTCTTCTGTCTTCAGGGGGACTTTGCCTTCCATTCAATTACTGGTCATTTCTACAGCCTAACCCTGACCCCCAAACGTCCATCACAGAGACACCTGGAGACTACCACCCTCTCACTCACACCTGAGGACAAGTTATAGTTTTTGTAGCTGATGATGCAGTCTTTCAATCTTCTGTAAATTATAAATTCAGTTGTCAATATGTACAAAACCTAAATTCACCCTGAAGGTCAGACTGTGCAGTGGTCAGAGAAGTGAGCTCCACCTCAGACTCTGACAGCCGAGGCTTGAATCAACGTGTAGTTTTACATGTTTGGTCTTTAACAGTCAGGCTGCAGTGTTCAGGTTAGGGTTGGTCTGTTTACCTCCGGTAACCTTTGTTTACTTCTGGTAACCTTTGTTTACCTGTTAACCTTTGTTTACTGCTGGTAATCTTTGTTTACCTGGTAACCTTTGTTTACCTTTATTTACCTTTGTAGAAATGATCTCCTTCACTAACTGACCAAGAAATGTGGCTTTAAATCACTTAGTGTGGTCTGATCATGTGACTCCTGCCCTCTCACCTGATTGGCTGTCTGGTGCGTGCAGCTCAGCAGGCTGCAGCAGAACAGGAAGTGAGCATCAATCTTTAATGTGACATTTACCACAAACAGAACAAAGCAGCTCCTGTTGGACTGAACCCAGGTCAAAACACCTGCTGACGTCTCATCTGCCTTTTTTATTTCTTTTTAACGATTTGTCTCAGTTTCTACAGTCATTTCTGAATAAGTCCTGTTTTAGTTTGTTCTTTATTCTTATTTAAATTAGACCCATCTTCTTCGTTCAATAAAAGATTGATTTAATTAGTTGAGTGGTGGCTGTGTAACAAAACGTTCCAGGATTAGTCTTTTTGAGATTTTTGGTCCCACATTGATTGGACCCACAAAAAGAGACAAAACAGGACAAGACTCAGGAAAAGAAATGTCAAAGTGAAGCAGGAAAGTCTTCATCACACTGTTGGTGTTGTTGGGTATAAAACATGCAACATAAAGAAAATAAAATTGTTTCTGTGTTTTTAGACCAATAGGACGGCGGCGTGGACGTACTACTGCGCTGAGTCGTTGAGCTGGTACTCCCGGGCGCGGCTGAAGCACTCCTGGATGCCCGAGTCGGCCCATAGGCGCATCATGGCCCCCAGCAGCTCGGCGGAGTATGGCTCCGTGTCCTCCATACGGCTCACCACGTCACACACCATCTTAGCATCCGCCTGTGAGGAGACAGGAAGCTAACGGTTAGCTTTCAGAGGAAAAACACGCTACGACCACAGTGTTTAATAAACTTTGAGTTGTTCAGGATTAATAATCCAACAAGAGAGGATGCAGGTCATGTGATCACAGGGGGAAACATCAAAGCTGCTGAGAACGTGGGAACAGACAACCTGCTGTGGGCTGAGGTGTTGGTTCTGAGACAGGTTCTGGTTCTGAACCGAAGCTCCTGATCAGCAGAAAAACCCAAAACTGTTAGAACTCAATTATGAAGATTCATCACATCCAGGAAGTATGGACTCATCCATTCATCATCCATCCATTCATCTTCCATCCATCCATCCAACCATCCATCCATCCATTCAACCATCCATTCATCATCCATCCATCCATCACCCATCCACACATCTTCCATCTATCCATCCAACCATCCATTTATCATCCATCCAAATATCCATCCATTCATCCATCCAAATATCTATCCATCCATCCATCCATCCATCCATCCATCATCCAGCCAAATATCCATCCATTCATCATCCATCCAAATATTCATCCATTCATCCAAAAATCCATCATCCATTTAACTTTCCATCCATCGTCTATCCAACCATCCATCCATTCATCATCCATCCATCCATCCATCCATCCAACAATCCATTCATCATCCATCCATCCATCACCCATCCACACATCTTCCATC
>JARVJO010000002.1:5989478-6008101 GCA_031762555.1 Cynodonichthys magdalenae
ATCACGATATGTGGGTGGAGCCAAGTGAACCCCCCCCCCCCATTCCCCCCCTTGAGCTGCTGTGCTCCACCCCTCTGTCTTTGTGGTTATGGCAAAAAAAAATACAGATCTATGATTACTGGTGACGACCAATCTTTAATCAGATTAATATCTGGATTACGAATAGATAGAGCCTCCTGCTACAAGGATGTAGCAACTGCTGGTTGTGTAATAGGCCCTCATAATGCGACATACTGCTTCACTTCTTATGGAGGATGAATTTATCTTCATCTCTAGATGTTCAGCACAGATGCAGGTAGATTCCGTTTTTATTTCTCCTTTTTAACAATCAACTGATTGAAAAACTGATTAGTTTCATGTTTTTCATCCAAAGCAACTTGTTAAGTTTAGTTATTTTTTTGCTGGAGCTGCTGCATTAATGATCCAATCAAACTGGACGTTCTCATAAACATCATGTCAAATAAACACAAACCTTTAATTTTGAACCTTTATTGGAATGAACCACTTAAATATTTCATACAGAAGTGGAATACATGTACAACAAATACACTTTAGTCTTTGCAAAAAGGAAAAAAAAATTTAAATCACATTTTCTAACCCACTTTCAACCCATCTGAGCTCTGAGATCATCCCTGTTTGTCCCGACAGCAGCTGGAGGTGAAGAAAACAGGAAAGTCTTGCTGTTTATTCCAGAAACTGATGGCTGATAGTGCAGAGGTGCTTTGTGTCTTTTCAGTCCAAGAACAAAAATAATTCTTATTTGTCTGCAGTCCTGACAAGCAGAAATATCAGCAACACACAGGGTTGCATCCCCAGTGCAAATGTTAAAAAAACAACAGAATAAATAGGAAATGTTCAGATTCATCACTCTGAAACACAACAAGAATCAAATCTGTACCTTAGCTATCCTACAACTGTGAGTTTTAGTGCAAGTTCACTTGTTTTTACACCACAGATTAAATTTTCCTCAAATTTACCCAAAAGAAATCAACAGAACTTTGACCCTGAAGCCTTAAAGCTTGAGCTGCGACAGTCGGTGACGACTTGGAGCTAAATGTCTGAACGTTTGTGCAGATCCAGATCTTCATATCTGCAGTAGTTTAAATCCTAACGGTGGCGTCTCACAGGTCGTGTCTCAGTTTATTGGTTGTAGCCGAAGGCCGCTGGTGTCGGCTGCAGAAACAGCTGAAATGAGACTAATCTAGTTTACAGAAGACGTATGTTTGTGTGACCACGCTCTGCCTCGTTACCATGGTGATATGTTTTATATCACATAACTTCAGGTGTTTCTTTCAAGGTATAACTTCATAAAATTAAAGTAAAAAAATAAAAAGCAATAATAATTTGGGTTTAGCTCCAGTATCTGTACTTCTAACTGCATTTTATTAAACATCTCATTGCAACAAAACTTTCTTCAGCCGACTTGTTTTACTTACATTTTTCAGTCCGTGATAAATTTCTAAACTCTCGTAAAATAATACTCAACCGTCTTTATCTTTCTGTTTAATTTGCTGACGGTGCAATGAATTCTGGGATACCGTCGGCTGTGTAGGATTCTCGGATGAAGCCGACGTTTTCAGGGTTCTTTCGGCTGCCTGAGTGGGCGCCCACGGATTGGGACAGCCTATGGTGCGTTAGCGGCCGACAAATGCGACCGACGTCAGCTTCATACGATGTGATATAAAACGTATCACCAGGGCTGGGTATCGTGACCGCTGCTCCAAATCCATTCAATTTGATTCAATCTGCTCCTAAATAATGAAAACGGTTCAACTTTGTTGCAAAATACAATATCACTTTATTTTTTCTCTTCATAAACCACAGGTTTTAAGGAAAACCTTAGTTTAATATTGAAATAAAACTGTTACGTTTCAAATGTTTTAAATTAAAAAGGAATTGTGACAGTGATGTTGAATATATTCATTTTTAAGATAATAATTTTCTTGATCACTAAGAAGTGATGGAATAAGGTTGCGGGAGAAGAGGTATGAAAATTATATATTTGTTCAATAAAACTTATTACTTAGACTTTATTAAAACAAATAATACAATACATTTCATCACTGTGGATTTCATTAAGACATTTCTTAAAGTTTAAAAATAATAATATTGGTAACAAACCAAACGATTTTGTTAGGATGTGGTCTTTCACACATTTATACAAGCTGTGGAGAGTTTCAGTCAAACCGTTGTTTGGTTCGAGCGCCTGAACGTTAAACCCCACTTCGTTGTCGACACAGAACCTGTAGGAGCTCAAATCATTGTAAACTAAAGTCTCCATGTTCTCTGTTATCTTTAAGTTCTGCTGAGAATCGGCTGATAATGAGAGCGATTCATTAGTTTCTTTTGTTTTGCTCCAGACAACTTGTTATCAAAAGCTAACGTTAGCACTGAATGGCAACAGGATGTAAACATACGGCAAGCCAGGAGTGACAAAATTCAGACGCGTGAACAAGACACCATGAAGAAGAATCCATCTCCTGCCCTGTGAATCCATTTTCCCAAATTCAAATGAAATCGATTCAAGATGGATTAAATCGTTTTACTCAGTCCTAGGTATCACCATGGCAACAAGGCAGCACATGGTCACGCAAACATGCGTCTTCCATAGACTAAACCTTCTCATTTCACAGCAGTTTATGTAACCGACACCAGCGTCCTGCCGCCTGCGTAGACCGAGGCCAACGTGGACCATGAACTGAGACACATGTTTAGTTTTCTTTGACTGAATTCAGCCAGAGTTAGAAAATCTGCACCTGTTTTCCCCTCTGCAGCTTGTAAAAAGTGATGAAATACAAACCCTGCCCCCCGACACGGTCTGCAACAGCTGCAGAGACACCTGAGCGTAAACATGAGGGGGCTGCTGGTACACAATAATGTGCGCGACCAAGAATGTGCGCACAAAAACCACCTGTGATTCTCAGAAAGTCGTCTCCCGGTCAGAACACAGAATAAGTCTGTGAGAACCACCTGGACCAGGTTAACGTTCCAACTAAAGCCGATCACACCTGAGGCTCGGTGGAGATTCAAAATTGCAAGAAAAAAGAAAAATTTAAAAGTTTTTTGTCTTTAATCTCTCGTCTCACTGAACATTTGAGATGTTTGCTCTGTTTCAACTCATTTAACTCTGCAGAACTTGAAGAGCTGCTGAAGAACTGAAACAAGCAGGACAGGTTTCTCTCAGTCAGACGCAGCTAAAAACAATTTATTTCTCCAAGCTGAGACTTCCGTTTTATTCCTTAATTCCTTCCTTTTCTTTCACATTTGGGAGAAAAGCTGCAGAAAGACGAGGCTCCTGAAAACTTTTCCAACAGTTCTGGTTAAAACGGTTCTGACATTGTCACCGCAGAGAGCAGCCGACGGCCTCAGCCAAAGTTTTAGCCTAGCTGCAGGCTTCATTTCTGCTGACACTTCATCACTAACGCAACGTTTAAAGCTTTAACTGCAGCTCGGAGCCAGAGGGAGCAGCGGGGCGTTCAGGGTCCGGGGCTAACGTTATCCTTCACAAGTTCATCCCTCTGTCGCGTGTTCAAACTCACAGCTACGGTTCCTACATTCCTCTGGTCGTCCGTGCAGTTTCCTCTCACGTCTGTACAGTATTGCACATTTTCACTTATCTGTTTCAAACTAAACTGTGCCGTCGCTTGCAACCAGCACTTTTTATCTTACTGATAGAAAATGTCCTCAAGCAATTATTCAGTGTTCTATAACAAATTAAATTCTTAATCAACACCCCATCAGACATTTAATAAAACAAAATTCACAAAAATGAAAGCAGCTCCTATAAATGTGTGTTCCTTCTGATGAAAGTGTAAAAGTTGGAAGTTTCCATGATGTCAAGTTAACTTTGGATTTTTACTGATTTATTTCCAGATGACAGGACTTAATCACAGCATCAGCATTATTACCACACGATGGAAACTTCTGACTGCAGCTAAACTTTGCTTTGGGTTTATCTCAACAGGTTTAGTGCAACAGAAACAAATGAGCTGTTCTCATTGCTCTACCTGAACGCTGATCTGAGAGGGTGTGCAAAAAATGCAGACAATTCACGTTTTTGTCAAATGAGAAGCATAAAAGTCTGTTTTTTTCTCTATTTATGTTTGAAACAACACATTTAAACAGACAGAAGAGAAACAATCTGTCAGATCTGAAGCTAAAATGCATCTAACTGGTGTTTAATAGGTTCAATTTCCTCTCGTGATTCTGTTCCTGCATCACATTAAAACACTTTTCTTCTTCTACAACAGCTGATTTTAGACGTGAAGCTTCTGAGGAGCCGAACAGGAACTGTCCTCCGGTAAGGAAACTCTGAGGAACTTTCTGCTGTTTGTTCTTCAGTACAAATAAAGTTTAGAGGCTAAAACACTCAAAACTATTGTTTTTTGTAGATCTGTATTCAATTCTTTATCGGAATAAAAACTCACTTCTACAAGCAAGAGACTAAAGTGCAGAAGCCAAGAACACAGTCTGCATTCAGCTGGCTTTATGGAAGAAACTCTTCATCTGAACACACCGCTTTGAAAGTTTCTTTCTCTGTGAAAGTCAACAGCTAATCCATGGCAGCCAGCTAACCAGGAAATATACACGTCCATTCAAAGACAAGCCTGTTTGTGGTGCAGGATAGAATAAAAAAAAAAACAAAACAGGCTGGCCTTGGGATGGAACTCCTGTGGTGTGGAATAATGAGAGGAAGAGCAGATTCTGCAGCCTGAGGAGACACATGAGAAGAGATGACAGAAGGTGTCTGCAGGCCTGAATCACCCAGAACTGCAGGTCCAAACCAAACCCAGGACATGGTTTCTGCAGGGATCAGTGAAAACATGAGCAGGTCTGATTAAAGCTGCTCTCAGAGTCAGAAACAAACATTCTGAAGCTGCTTTCAGCTTTTCTGCACCAAATATCTGAAAAAGAATTAAAAATCCCAGAAAACGTGAACTGAGTTCTTTTAAAACCAGGTTCTGTTTGTTGCCTTTGACTAAAGGAAATCATCTGATGCTGTTTTCTTTTCTTTTAGCTATTATTAATCTATTATTTGAATGAACCACTTAAATATTTCATACAGAAATGGAATACTTGTCAGAGTGGTTTTAGTTGGTCGTGTAAAGAACTCTGTGTTTTATGAGGTGCCGTTTGTGAAGTAATTTAACATTTAGTTTAGCTACAAATTAAATATTTCGTTTGGAACTATGATATTGATGAATTTACAAACGACACCTGTAGGTGTTGCCCTGTTGCTGAAATGTTCTGTACAAATCAAGCTGCATAAAGTCTGACTTTAAGCTTTACGCAGATGAAGATGTAATTTCTATTGTTCTGTTTTTATGTTCCTGTAGCTGTTTAGATTCAGTTTTTAATTATTTGATTCAAATTTAATCCTGTAATAAAATAAACACTGCCTTCAGTTCTGGTTCTGGCGCCCTGCCTTTACTGATCCCAAAAGAAACTCTTTGCTTTTATGTGTTAAAATTCTTACCTTTCACTTCGAAAAAGGACAATCCACGACTCTGAGTCACTGTTCCTCACAGCTTTCAGCAGGAAAAGCTTCTGCTTCCTGGTTCTGGAACATATACTGTAAAAAAAGTATTTATTACTTTACTTGATCTCAGATCCTCCACACAGAATTATTTAATATTACAAACTAATGTGATGAAAGAGACACACTTCAAACAGAACATGACAGAAGTTTATCTCACAAAAATGAAATGTCTGTTTGTTTGTAGGGTTTGGATGGAAGAACACAGATCGCACAAGAAACTCAAATAAAACTTTACATTTTTATCAAAGGAATAAAACAAGAGCTGTTAACGACTCAAACAAAAAACTTCCAGGTATTTATAAAACTGGAGCAAGGAGAAACAAGAACAAACTGAAGGACTATAAAGATGGGCTGATGAGGCGAGTGGCTGCAGCTGTGACTGATGGAACAGGGAACAGGTGTAGATGGGTGTGGCAGGCTGGTTTTTCTTTTTAAATCTGATTCTGTCGCCATCTCAGACTTCACCTGCTGAGACATTCAGGTCGTCTCACAGCCGAATAATTCAAGCGAACATGAGGCGAAACAGGAAGCAGAAACTCTTCAATGCTCTCTGATTACAGACGCAAACAGAAACCAACAGAGACGAGGGAGAAATCAGCTGTTTTTCTCTGAGAGTGGCTCAGATCTGGGTTTAAAGATGTTGAAGAGCTTTTGATGTTCAGATGCAGCCTCTGCAGGAAGCAGCTTTTTACTGTCTTTCTTATAAAAACACTAAATATTACACCACAGCATCTAATCTTTACTCTCCTCTGTGGAAACTGTTTGCACACTTTCCTTTAAATTCAATTTCCTCTCCTCTTGCTCTGAAGCATCCAGTTTCTCTTCATTATGAGGCTGAAGAAACTCAGAATCATTTGTTTCATAATAAAAGTGCACCAGCAGCTGTTTTATAACTAAGATTAGTCAGAGCTCGTCTCCCAGTTCCACTCAGCTTTACGCTAACTGTTTACAGCTCGTGTGGAAATATTCAGCTGGTTTATCTGTGACGCTACAAAAATTCAGCTTTTCATAACTAAGAATAAATGTTCAGCTCCTCGCTGGTTTAAATCAGTTTTTTTAATTTGAATGGGCCGAAGAGTCGGACCACAGAGACGTTGTGGATTTCTGTTCTGGTCTCTGAGGCTGAAAATAAAACCAGGTTTTTTACTGCTGGATGATGAGTGAAAGAATCTCACTGATCGTCCTCCTCAATCACCTCAGCTGACAAATTACTGCCAAAAACAAATGATATTTAATGATTGAACCGTCTCTGTTTGATAGTTTAGAACATTCCATGCTGCTCAGCTTCATTGTTCTATAAAATGTCAATCGGTTCATCATATCGTTTACTTTTCAACACATCCTTTCTGAAAATCTGATGAAGACTTTATTATATTTGCACCGTCTCCATGGTCACAGGAGCTAACTTAGCTAACATTAGTGTTTTAATGCTTTACTCAACAGGACGGAGAAAGATTTATAAACTTACTGATTTTAGGTTTGACTCCATCTCTGTGAAGTTCCACTCGTTCAGCTGCAGACTCAAACTGAAAGGCTAAAAGTTTACAAAGAGGTGAAGATGTTAGAATTAATAAAACAGACATGTTTGTCAAAAAAACCATCTGTCACTTTCTGAATGTGTGGAAACAAAAACACAGAATCTGTTCATCAACACGTCGAGCAGCAGCAGGTTCTGTTTTGGTTGCTGCTCTGGAGCTACAGCTGTGTGTTAGCACGTTAGCACGTTAGCACGACAACAAGACATCAGCAGTGATAGCCTGCTTTTAGTATCTGCTCTGTTTAGTTATTTACCATTATTTAACCAGGTAAGTCCCGTTCAGATCTCAGATCTGTTTTTCAAGGGAGGCCTGGGCCTGAAGGCAGCATATTGTACATGGTTTTAGGGAAGGGGGAAACCTGAGTACCTGGAGAAAACCCACCCAAGCACGAGGAGAACATGCAAACTCCACACAGAAAGACCCCAGGTCAGAACCGGGGATCAAACCCAGGACCTTCTTGCTGTGATGCGTCGGTGCTAACCACTGATCCATCTGCTTGGTTTAACCTGTTTTACCCATTTTAGCTGTTGTTCTGCTCAAGTTAGCTACTATTCTGTTTATTAGCTAATGTTCTGCTCATTTAGTCTGTGATTTTCCCAGTATGAATCACTGACTGATCATAAATTGACAGAAAATGTCATTTCTCTGGTTTTTATTTTATCCTACAACTTTAGATCTTGGTTTCGGCTGATGTCGTGCATTCACTCACATCCAGAACGGCACTGACTCCGGCCTCAGCACCCTGCTGATGGCTCCTGAGCAGCAGCTGCTGAAGCTCCTCCAGACTCATGTCCACGTTCTCCACGGTGTCGGAAACCTCAGCCCTGCACACCCCCCCCCCCCCACACACACACACACACTTAGTGATCATAAACACACACACGGTGCAGCTTCTCTCAGGATGTCCACCTGTCGGCACACGCACCTGTCCAGGTGGGCTCTCTTACTCCTCCTCTCCACAATGGAAGCTGCTGAAGCCCTGCCCTCCAGGACAGACTGCACCATGGCGACGGGGAGGACAGGAGGCTCGGAGGAGCACACCTCACAGGTGGAGGTCAAGGCTACGGCCTCCCCTCCCCCCACACCACCTCCTTTCCCTCCTCCTCCTCGGACCCCGGGACTTACAGGCTCTTCTTTAATCATCATGAGGCACTTCTCCCTGTTCATGCAGACAGATGTTGGGTTTTCTGTTGATGTTGTGGAGAACTGTGGATGTTTTCCTGCCCGACTCACCTGCTCTCACCAGGCTGCATCTGAAGGGTCAGGCCGGCCTGAGACATGTCAGTAACGTCTGATATGATTGGTCCTCCTGTCAGCCCGCCAGCTGAGCAAGAAACAGTGTCACCGGATGGCTGAGGAGGAAGAAGAGAGGACTGAGAAGAATACACAGAACATCTGTCGGTGCCCTCTGCTGCCCTCTAGTGTTCAGCTAACGGCAGGGCTGATGGCGGCCAGATAACTCAGCTAGTCTGCATTAAGTGAAGGTGTTTTTAATTTTCCATGACTCACGCAGCTTTTAGACGCTCTGTAATAAATTAACTGTCCTCCCAGCAGGTTGGACTCTGAGAAAAGCCGTTCTGTTGAACTTGACAGCTGACGTTGTGGCTGCCAGCAGAGTTTGTGCTGAATGTTGGAGGTCAGCAGCTCAGTGGTTTAGTAATTATAGTTTCCAGCTAAATGTGTCATTGAGAAAGTCATCAGAGCTGAACGATGACACTCTCCAGCTGACTGTTTCTGGAATCAAATTGTTTTCTGCAGACTTTGTGCTTCTTTATTCACTTATTAAATCAAATCGTTCAGATCTATTGGTATCAGGCTGCTTCCACATTTGGTTTTTGTCATTTTTAAACTTTTAAAATATTCAAAATTGCTTCAATTTTTATTAATAACTTGAAAATGTTTCAGTTTTCTTATATACAGTATTTAGCTTTCAGCTACTACTTTGTATTTTCTTCCTTTTAGCTCCTGTTGTGCTAGTTTTAGCTACTATTGTGCTACTTCTAGTTTTACATGATATTTAGCAGACTTTAGCTTTTAAATAGTTTTGCATTTCAACTGTTAATTTGTTACTTTTGCCATTTAGTTCATATTGGACTACATTTATTCATCGTGAACTTCTTTTAGCTTTTAGCTACTATTGTACAACTTTTATCATTTAGCTACTGCTTGTCCACTTTTAGCTTTAACCTGCCATTTTGATAGTTTTAGCTCTGACCCAATGTGTGCTTCATTTAGCTTTTAGTTACTATTGTACCACTTTTAGCATTTAGCTACTGTTTGACCACTTTTACCTTTTACTGATATTTTTATTACTTTTAGCTTTAAGTTATCATTATGCTACTCTCAGCATTTACATTGTTTTCTAGTTTTTGCACTGTTCTTCTTTTAGCTTTTAATTACCATCATACTACTTTTAGATTTTAGCTAATGTTTGACCACTTTTACCTACCCTTTTGCTACCTTTAGCTTCAAATGACCACTGTGCTACTTTTACCTGCCATTTTGCTGGTTTAAACTTTTACTAACTAGCTTTAGCTCATACATACTGTGTGCTACTTTTAACTCTGTTACCTCTGTGCTACTTTAAGATTTTATTTATTTTGATACTTTTACCATCTGATTAGCTATTATTAGCATCTGAAAGCTAATTTTAGCATTTGGCTTGCTGTAATTAATTTTTAGCTTATATTCGGCTCATTTTCACTGTTGTTCTGCTTGCTAAACATTAAAGGTTTAGCTTCATTCAGCTGTCATGCTAATATTTTTTACATGTTTACATGTACATCTGGAACTGAAGATGAAGAAACTTGGTTTGAATTTTTTGAGCTTTAGGTGTTTTTTACACATTTCTTTAGCTGTTTACTCACTGACTGGATGTAGAAAGGCTCGTGGATGGGCTCCATCGGATGACTGTGGCTGAACTTGGAGGCAGGAGAGCTGGCAGAGCTGTCGTCCAGCATCAGGGGGCTGATGGGAAACAGAGTTTTCAGTCAGAATCATGAGATAAACTAAATGAAATGTGATGTTCCTCTTTTATGTTTTCAACATAAACATGTTCCAAAGTCACAGGATACAGGAGCTAAGCATGGGTTTGTCACGTGTTTATGGCTCGCAGCCATGACAGGTGGGCGATCATGTGATCACCTGTGGAGGTTCTTTTAGGAAAATATCTCATGACGGTTGTTGAAACAAGAATATTTGGAATATATTCATTTTCTTCACTTTGATTTATTAGATTTGTCAGATGCTCTCTATCAGACCCTGAGTTTTGTTATGGAGACAAAATAAAAATAATAAAGGTATCAATATTTTACATGTGTTTCTTTTGTGCTACAGGGAGCCTTTCCTGTCATCCCACATGTGTTCACTCACAGCAACAAGCTGATCCAGCATTTTACACACAGGCTGAAACAAGGTCACGCACCGTGTTCTGCCATCACTGTGTGTGTGTGTGTGTGTGTGTGTGTGTGTGTGTTTGTGTGTGCGTGCGTGCACCTGACTGATTGATTCAGCACTTGTCTCCATTCAGGCTCTTGTTGGTTGGATTGTTTAGTTTGTCAGCTGAGGCAGCCCTTCTCTGCCCACAGCAATCCTGTTTGCCTCAGTTTTGTTGGTGTGTGTGTGTGTGTGTGTTCTTGTTTCTGTGAGGAGTGAGGTCATATGTTTTTTACCAACAAACTGAGGACATTTTTGGGACATGAGGACATTTTTCCAGTCCTCACTTCTTTGCAGTTCTCCTGTGTTCTACTAGTTAGGTTTAGAGGTATGGTGTAAATTAAGTTCTGGTTCACATTAGGTTTAGGAATAAAACAGTAATGGTTAGGGTTAGAAATAGATTTGTAAAGGTTCGGCTTACTAATAGACTAGTAATGGATAGGATTAGGAATAGACTAGTAATGGTTAGGCTTATGAATAGATTAGTAATGGATAGAGTTAGGAAAAGTTTGAGTTAGGCATAAATGCAGTTACAAACATTAATAAAAGTCAAAATAAAATTCTCAGTTTGATGCAAGTACAAGGATGTGCGTGTGTCGGTGGGGACTTGGTGGGGACAAATTTTCACGAAATTGCATTCATGTGGAGACGGAATGCTCGATGGGTACTGAAAACCTGGTCCCTGAGGCAGCCTGAAGGCTGATTTTGGGTGGGTGATGGGGGTGAGTGTGAATTAAGTTTGTACTAGATTTATGGTAAGGGAGGTACTGGAGTGGTTAGTTTTTGGGTAAAGGGTCAGGGCTAGGCTTTTGAAATGACCAGTAAATGAATGGAAGTCAATGGAAAGTCCCCACAAGGATGATGAAACAATGTGTGTGTGTGTGTACTTGTTTTTGTTACCTTTTTAGGACCGTTTCTGGTATAAACACATAACTTGTCAGGAACAGTGGTCCTAATGGGGACCAAAGACCAGTCCTAATATGGTGGAACTCCATTTTTGGTTTGGGGGTTTGTTTTAGGACTAAGGTGTGAATTGAATTTAGATTAGTTTTAGGGTCAGGTAGGTACATGTGAAGTTAGTTTTAGGGTTGGTGGTCAGGGTTAGGCTGTTGAAATTAATGGAAATGAAAGGAAGTCAATAAAGGTCCTACTAAGAACACAAATATAAACCTGTGTGTGTGTGTGTGTGTGTGTGTGTGTGTGTGCACTCACAGTTTTCTCTTCAGGCCCACTGCGCTGGGCGTGTTTGGCTGCATCTGGCTGAACAGAAACTGGATTAGCTGGTAAAGAGATGGAGAGAAAGTGAAGCATGACTCAGCGACCTGACACACAGGAAAACAAAAAGTTTAACAAGTTGAATTTCAAAATATTTTATTAAACCAAACAGTGCAGTTCACAGTTAATATATTTCTTGGTCTTGTTTTGATTTAGCCTTGTTTGATATAAATATCAATAAAAAAGCATAAAGAAATAAAACAAACTGCAGTTTAAAGCTTGAAAGTGAAAACCTTCCAGGATGAGAGGAGGAATATCTTCTAGAGAACACTTGGTTTGTTTTTATGGTTTCATTCCTGAACAGGTGGACTCACCTTGTTCATGACCTTCTGCTGCTGCGTGTGGTTCTGTCTCAGCGACACCACCTCCCTCCACAGAACCTCGTTCTGCCTGTGAACGAGGAACAACACGGATTTAAGGAGCTTCTCCCATTAAAACCCAATTACTTTATATTCATTTAACTTTGGTGGCAGAGCTAACAGACAATAACCAAAGAGCCAAAAGATCAGAAACACAAGGTGAAGACTGTGGTGATGATGTTCATGTAGCTCTTCATCAAGTAAACCTTATTATAAAACATTCTCTGTCCTTCACTAAACAATACCTAAAAACTCAGTCATGTTCTGTATCTGTCCTACAACCTGTTTCTGTTCTTCTCATTGTAGCTCCTGTTCTGCTCATTTTAGCTTCAAAATGAGGATCATCACATTTTTGACCAACAAAGTGAGGACTGATGAATTCTTGTGATGGAAGTACAATGATATGTGTGTGTGTGTGTGTGTGTGTATACTTGTTTATGCTGCAGAGTGAGGACCTTCACATGTTGTTGACCAACAAAGCAAGGACATTTTCTTTGGCCTCACTTTTTTGCAGGTGCAACAACATCTAGAGGTGTTAGTGAGGTCAGGACCAGTCCACCCAGTGTAGATTTGTGTGGAAAAAAAATCCAGCTTTGGAGTCGCTCTCCATCCTGGATCTGCAGTCAGGTGCAACTGCAGCATCCAGGTTAGATTTACATCAAAAACTGAACTCTACTAGTTAAGTTTAGAGGGATGGTGTGGGGTGTGGTTAGGTTTAGGAATAGACTAGTAATGGTTAGAGTTAGGGAAAATGTCTGGGTTAGGCATAAATGCAGTTACAAAAATGAATGGACATTAATGCAAAGTCTTCTGATAGAAGAACAAAGATGTGTGTGTGTGTGTGTGTGTACTTGTTTATGCTATAGAGTGAGGACCTTTACATGTTGTTGACCAACAAAGCAAGGACATTTTCTTTGGCCTCACTTTTTTGCAGGTGCAACAGCATCTACAGTAGAGGCGTTAGTGAGGTCAGGATCAGTTCACCCAGTGTAGACTAGTGTGGAAAAAAATCTAGCCTGGACGTCTGCAGCATCCAGGGTGGCCTCTGTGCAAAAACTGAACTCTACTAGTCAGGTTTAGAGGGATGGTGTGGGGTGTTGTTAGGGTTACGAATAGACTAGTAATGGTTAGGAATAAACTAGTAATGGTTAATGTTAGGAATAAACTAGCAATGGTTAGAGTTAGGGACAATGTCGGGGTTAGGCATAAATACAGTTACAAAAATTAATGGAAGTTAATACACAGTCTTCTGATGGAAGTACAATGATGTGTGTGTTTGCACTCAGGGGCTGGTTTCCCCACTATGTTTGGATGATATTTGACATACACCCCTACTTATGTGGACCACCTGGTACTTGTGGGGACCTAAGTGTAGTCCCCATGGGGGGAAAGACTGTTGGTGGGTCAGGGTCAGGCTGTAGAAATGAATGGAAGTCAGTGCAATGTCCCCATAAAAATAGCTTTACTAAATCGTGCGTGTGTGCATGCGTGAGTGTGTGAGTTAGTGTGTGTGTCTGTCAGGTGACCAGGTGAACATTCTCTCCTCACAGTAAAAAACAATAAGCAGTACAAAGCAGCTCCGTCACATAATGAAAACAGTTGCTATTTTCAGAAACAACGACCTCCAGAGAAAACAGAAAAAATCTACTCATCCTCTGAGTTTGTTCCAACTCTGTTAGAACCAGAACCAGAACCAGTGACCCAGTTACATGGTCGTGTCAACATTTTGGACAAATTAAGGTTTTAATAGTTGAGCTAATAAACAATATGATTTCCTAACAAATCTGGAGCTCTCATTACGAATCTTTAAGACATCCAGTTAGAGGACATGTCCCACATATGGACAGTTTGTGTACTCACTGCTTCATGTCCTGCATTTGACACTCCATGTTGTCCTGTTGTGTCCTGAGGAGTTGGACTTCATACAGCAGCTTGCTGAGGTCCTCCTGACGGACTTTGGTCTCCTCACTCTTCACAATGGACACCTGGAGACACAGAAAGAGCCTGAAGTCAGAAGCTGAAATTCTCCCACCTGTCCAGCTTGGCACCGTGGAATGGCGGTTAGAGCTGTTGCCTCACAGTGACAACATTGCAGGTTTGCTTCCTGTCTTAAGTGTGGAGATTTTACATGTTCTACTTGGACAATCATGTTCTTTTTCCTCCCACAGATCAAAAACATGTTAGGTTCATCAGTGACTCCAAGTTCTGTCTAGGTGTGAGTGAATAGTCTTGTTTGTCTCTGTATGCTCCTGGATGGACATGTCCAGGGTGTCCTCCACCACTCACAGTGCCTGCTGGACATGGGAACCAGCTCTCTGTGACCCAAAAACAAAAAGGAGGCAAAGAAACTGGACGGATTTGTGACTTTTAAAAGTTTCATCTCAAACAGTCAGAAACTTCCAGCCAAACTTGGTGGTTTCAGAGTCCTCACCTTCCTCTTGATGTGTTCCAGCATGTGTTCATGTCCCTGCAGGAAGTAAAGATGTTGGAACTCTGTGTCGTCTCTCTCCGGCTTCACCAGACCGCTTTGCTCGATGTTCACCACTTTACGGAAACCATCTGTCGAAGCAGAGCAAGAAAAATCAGTCAGAGGAGGAAGAGAGGATCTGCAGAGAAGAAAATGATCAACACTCACACATGTTGAGTTGTCGAACAAAGCTCGCCATGTTGTTGTGCTTGAAGTACTTCGGCAGAACCTCCTTGGCGAAGCGTCCCTGATCGAAGACGTGAAAACTGGTCCCGGTCTGAGGGAGAGAGGACAGTCATGGAGTTGTCATGCGATCATTAGAGAACCCTGATCCAAGCCTAGAACCCTGATTCAAGCCTAAAATTCTGATCCGAGCCCAGAACCAATACAGAACCCTGATCCAAGCCTAGAACCCTGATTCAAGCCCACATTTTCTATTTAGTGGCAATCCATTCAAACAATTAGGCCTGAAAGACGTTTTATTTGTTTTCTGTGACCTGAAATAAAATAGACAAAGGTGTTTTTCTTGTTTGAGCCAAACATTTTTGATTAATTATGAATCAGAAAAGTATCTGAAGTTCTGACTGATGCTCCATCATCTGTGCTCTAATCTTATATTTCAAAGTATCTTGTGGACATCCTGGGACTTGGTTGGTTAAGCAGTTGTTGGGTCAGTGGTTGGATGGGAAATGAGTCGTGTCATTCATCTTTACTGTCGGCCATTTTAAACCAGAAGTTGACAAAATCAGAGCTGAGTGGACCCGCTGATTCAAGATGCATCAGTAAAATGGTGAAAAATAGCAAAATGGTAAAAAAACTACTTATAAGATATTCAACATGGTTTTGTTCTTTAGTTTGTATTAGTGAGTCTGAATTCTAGTTGATGCTAATAGCTGTTAGCCCAAGCTAATTAGCACCAATTGAAGATAAACTTATTATTATTAGCTCTTATTCAACAAATTAGTCATTTAACTAAATTTTTGTAAAGAGCACTTTATGCAGAATGACTAGTAATCCAACTTTTAAAGTTACATTTTTCAGTCCTAACAACCTGGCTGTTTGACAGCCAGGTTGTTTTTAACCCAGCTGTTTTTAATGTGTTTGTTCTTAATAATAATATAAATTGTTTGATGGGTGGTATGTTTGGAAGACAGACTCACGGCGCTCCAGCAGATGAGGTGGTTGGTATCTGGATCCTCCACCAGAGTCCACAGCTTGGTGAGAAAGGCGGGAACATTGCTGGCGTAGCTGCCATCGACGCCCACGGCTCCTGGAGACTCCTGCATGCCGACTCCGGCTCCTGTCCTCCTCAGCAAACCAAACGTGTGTGAGTATGTGTGTTTACACAACTAGTCCATGTCTGAGAAAGTCCACTTCTGATGAGCCGTCACTGATAATCCCAGGTTTGTCTTTTTGTTTCCATCTCAGTTGGTCAAACTGTCTCTGTGCGTCCTCACAGGTGAGTCTTCTTTGTGTCTTTTACATTTAGCCGTCCTCTTTGTTCTTCCAACTAAATGTGTTCACAGAAGGTCCATGTCAGCACACACACACACACACACACAATACAACCCACCACCAACCCGCGGCCTCCCAGAACAAAACCCCGTCCACACAATGAGGTCCAATAATGGACCTCTGTCCCCCGTCAAAGAGCTGCTGGTTGAGCTCAGAGTGACTGAAAAGACACGTCATGTTTTATTTCTCAGAATGACTGAAACTGTTTTTATCCAGTTAGTATTTATCTGAAAACATCAAAACCTAATCTGAACTCTTGAATAATCCTGATTTACTGTTCAACCACGAGATTTAAAAATGTAAACATCTAATCAAAAAATAAATAATCTGAATTTTTTTTAACCTGATTTTGTTTCCTCTTTTTAAATTCAGAACAGTACATTACTGCAAAGTCAGTCACACAGGAAGTCCAGGGTCATTGTGTATTTCAGGCCTGTGGAGATTTAAAGCTTTAGTCAAAATAAAAGCAGCTGTAGGTTCAGTCAAACTGAAAACCTGATATTTTCTGACTGAATTATTGAAACGTTGAGCCAAATTCAAACATTAAAGTTTCATTAAAACACACAAATGAGACTTGATTATTTGTACTTATATATATTTTTTAAAAGCAAGATTAAAGTTCAAGTGGAGCAAATAGATGTTGGTGTATTTCAGCTGAGACCATCAGGTTCGTTAGTTTTCAGTATTTCACATAGAGAAATACTTTGACAGTATTGTCAGTACTTTTACCAGCAGATGGCAACAAAACACAAACTTTACACTCAAATTGTGGTTTTTACCAACATGCGAGCAACAAGTTCTTTGTAATCTCTTTATAAGTAATTAAACTTTGGAAGACACTCAAACACATTTTTTTCCTTTAGTTAAGTTAAACAGGTAAATATGTTATAAATATGTTATTACAGCTTTACTGAATTAAATAATCTTGCAGATTCACAACAGTTAAACTGAAATTACCTTTTGGATTCTGTTTGTATGTTTTTACGTAGTCTTCTATGGTTTCTTTAGAGATTTTTATATTTCTGATTTGATTTTGATATTTTTGCTGCCATTTTGTAAAACAAAAGTTAAAAAGAAAAAACCTAATGACAGCAAACTTTAGCTCCATAAAAACAGTCTAAGTTATGATGAGATTGTGTTTTGTAAAGCTGAGAAACTGTGGCGGCCATCTTGGAATTTGTTCTCAAACAACTTCTGTGTCATAAAAAACAAGTCAGGCTCCTCCATGTGAAGTTTATTTTCTCATTTTTTATTCAACAAAAAAAATCTGATTCAAAGTAAATCTACATAAAAATCTGAAATTTAAAATGTAAAACGTCTGTTAATGTTTCTTTATTTTTTTTATTTGGTTTCTGCAGATTTTTAAAAAAATCTTTATTTCATCAGTTTCAGCAGAGCTTCTGCTCCTCCTCACTGTTCAGACCTCAGCTGGACCTTCATCTTGTAAGGTTTAGGAGTTAAAGTTCCCCCAAAAACCATAGTGAAGTCTGGTTCTCCAGCATCCTCCGGCCAGATGAACCTAAACTTCCTCAGCAGGGTCACCGTCATGAGGAACAGCTCCATACGAGCCAGACCCTCTCCAAGACACATCCGAGGTCCTGAGACACCAGAAAAAAGTTCTTGTCTGTTTAATCTAATAAACTCTGTCCCTGTAGTCCAGGTCTGAAAGTAAAGAGTTTCACAGGTTTACCTGCAGAGAAAGGCATGAAGGCCTCTGGTTTGACAAACTCTCCCTGTTCGTTCAGGAAGTTCTCAGGATTGAACTCATGAGGGAACTTCCACTGACCCTCTTCATTCAGCACTGAGGTCAGGTTCTGGATGATTATTGTTCCCTGCAGAGAAACAAAAGGTATGAAAAAGATAATAAAAATAGGATTTCATTTTTATATATACTTATGTAAATTTGAAGATACTCACCTTGGGAATGTCATATCCCATCAGCTGTGGAAGGCACTGAGAGGAACAGTGTTGGCAACCCTCTGGACTTCATGGATCACAGCCTGGATTAGAACACAGATGTTACAAACTGTCTGTCTTAGAATAAATTTTAGGTGTCGTATAGAAAGAAAACCCTGACAAGATGCAGTTTAGTTGATAGAAACACATTCAGACATGCCTCTCAGGAACAGGTGTGTGTGATGATGCTCATCACCTGCACGTAAGGCATGTTGTCTGTCCTCAAAACTGACCCGATCCCTCCCATCCAGAACCTGATCGATCTCCTACTGACATCGATCTGAGGGGCAGAAACTGTTTTACACATTTTAACTGTAAACTACACTGCCTGGCCAAAAAAATAGTCACCACCTGGATGTAACTAAGGTCTATGATGTGAAGTAGCTGCAGGTGGTCAGGTCCAGGTTCAGCAACAGTCTGTGCTCAAAGAATGAGGTCAGCTGAATATACTGAGTGACCAGGTTATTCCATAAATGGATTGTTTCTTCCCAAAAACCTGAAAACAAAGAAAAGAAAAAATGTTCAAACAGATGGCCCTA
>JARVJO010000002.1:6022917-6033849 GCA_031762555.1 Cynodonichthys magdalenae
AGGGTCATTAGGGTCTCTGTTAGCCTGGATCACTTGTTGATTAATCCCCCTCCCTCCTGAGGGTCATTAGGGTCTCTAGCCTGGATCAAAGGGAGATGTTTTAGGTATCAGTTAGAACTGATTGGGTATCAGGCTCGATGCTCGCAGGTTTTAGGAAGCTGAAAGCTCACAGTGAGCACAGCTGGCTCCTGGGTTGATACGACCATCTGGAGGCTGCTCAGGGCTCCAGCTGGATGAGATCCAGGTGTAAAAACTGAAGGGTTGCTGGTTCAATCTCTGCTTCCTCTCAACTACAGCACCTCATTGAAAATGAGACTTTATCCTAATGGGACATTTCTGTTAATAAGATTCTGTTAAAGGCATTTAAAAAAACTAAACTAATGTGAATTTATTTGAAAAACTCAGTTTGAGTTCATCTGAGAAGATCAAAAGATGCTTTTATTTCTCAAGGAGGTCCAGTCCTGGTTCTGAAGGACCACTATCCTGCAGGTTTTAGAGGTTCTTCTGCTGCAAAACACAGAGAAACCAGTCCTTCCAGGACCAGGACCAGGACTGGGTTTTCAAAAAACTTAACAGATATTTGGAGGTGAATCTGGGACAAGAGCTCCATCTGCTGTCAACCAACCTTTTCATTCTGGTTCCTGTGGTCCGAGAACCATCCTCCACTGAAGACCCTGGTGTTAGAGGAACAAATGCGCTCAGTAAAGGTAAAACTCTGGAAACATGTGGCTCTTTACACCTCGGTGTGATCAGGAAGCTGCGGTTTGTTAAAGGATGGATTTTCCCGAACATGAGCATGACTGGATTCCTCAGCTTTGCATCATCAACCATCTGATGTCACAGATATGTTACCTTTAATCCCACCCAGCTGGAAGAGAAAACACAAGAACTGATATAAATCAGTGAATTTTACAGGTAAACTTGTGGCTGAAAGTTAACATATACTTTAATAAATTCTCCACCTTTAATCTAAGATTGAATGTTCGTTTTTAAAGTCTTACAGCAACGTTTAATTTGAAATATTTACTAAAACAGACCTACTTTAATCTGGTTTTTCCACTTACAGACAACTAAAACTTTAACCTGGTTAATCTGTAAAAGTTTAAAAGCTGCAGTTAGTTTGGATCATCAGATGCCTCAGGATTATTTTATAGAACCTGTCGTCTTCTTAGACATGAAAAAAAAACAGACTAATTAGTTCAGATTCTTTTTGGCTCCTGAACTCCTCCAACGTCTGTCTGATAAGATGTCAGAGTGTCTCAGATTTTCTCCTTTAAACCTAAAATTTGACAGATATTTTTTTAATCAAACCCCCCTGATTGTCTCTCACACACACACACACACACACACACACACACACACACACACACACACACACACACACACCCTGAGGAGAGCAGCTCTTTAAGAAGTGATGTCAGAGGTCAAGCAGAGACGAGGGGAGGGACACACTTCTTCTGTATAAATACTGACCTCGTGGAGACGTGAGGACACTTCTAGCATCTCAGAGGACAAACTGCTGCGATGGCTCATCGAGACAGTAAGTCACGTCTTTCTTTGTAAGTTTTAAGTTCTGAGAGGGGTCGTCTCTGATTTATGATCCACGTTTGGGTGTGAAGACCCAACCTCATCCCTGCAGAGAGCCCAGGAGGAGCCTTTAGGTCTGAGGAGGACCACCTGAAGGTCCCTGCCTGTATCAAACCGAGCCAGACTTTTATTTTGTTTTAAAACAACTCGACTCATTAGAAGATCTGTGATGTTTGAAGCTCAGGTGCAGCTTACCTGTCAAACCACAACTGAAATTATCACAGAAGAAACTGCTTCAGTCAGCGTGTTTCTGCTACAGGGTATAAATCATCTGACCCTGGACAAGAAAGAAAACTTAAATTAAAAAGTTTGAGTCAAATAAGTGACTGAATCCCAACAACTGTTGACCTGCAGCAACTTTACAACTGATCCAAAAAAGACACAGCAGCTAAAATAAACCAACAATCTGTGCAGATAAACATGATGAAGACTTTACAAAATTCATTTCTTGTTTCGGTCAGAATAAAAGAATCTCTGAGTTTAATCATGTAAAAGTGGAAGTTTGGAAATGAAACCTGTCCGGTCTGTTCTCAAACACGTTAAAGTCTAAAACCTTTTATCCTGATCCCAGCTCTGCCTGTTTCTCATCAGGTTTCATCATCAACGTGGACCTGAGGAGTCATGAGAACAACTTGGCTCACCGGACCAGGGAGATGGACCAGGACCGGCTGATCGTCCGCAGGGGCCAGCCCTTCTCCATCACCGTGCACAGCCCCGACTCCCAGCTGTTCCAGCAGCTGCTGGAGCTGGTGCTGCACACCGGTGAGTCCCACTCAAATTAGAGACAGGAAGTGGGCACCGTCAGGGTGTTTTAGTGCTCCGGAGCTGGTCTCAGGGTGTCCTGAAGGACACTCGTCCTCCTGTCTTTGTCCTCCTGCAGGTCGAAGGAACGAGGTGGAGATCAGGGTTCAGAAGGAGCGTGGGGAGAAGTGGTGGTTCAGCCAGATGGAGGCGCAGAACGAGATGCTGCTGACCGTGCACAGCCCGGCGGACGCCATCGTGGGGCGGTACCGCCTGACGGTGCTGCTGATGTCAGCTGACGGCAGCATCGTCAGGAAGACGGGAGAAATCAGCTTCCACCTGCTCTTTAACCCCTGGTGCAAAGGTAAAAAACATCTCTTGAACCTGGAGCCTGTGGTGCTGACCGCTGAGCCACCGTCCTTCACAAACTGATTCCTCAGGTTATGATGGGGATGGAAGCGATTGTGATATTCAAATTAAAATTTATTAATAGAAAAACTTTTTCAATTTCAAAATAAACCTGCATTTTTTTGACTGAGAAATAAAATTATAAATAAATCAGTCTTGGAGCAGAAAATGCAGTTTGGATGAAATGAGTCAAAAAATGCAGGTTGATTTTGGGATCCATAGGGATGACTCTCAGCTACTACCACACCACTAACTGTAAACCTGATGGAGTTGTAGCTTTTTTGTGTTTTTTAGATCAGCTGTGGCGGCCATCTTGAATTGGCTCGATTCCCACATTTGTCCAGACGTTGCTTTGATTTGTTCAGATGTTCTAGTTAAACTCTGCCTTTATGAGCAGAGGACGTAAATCAAACAATAAATAAAGAGTTTTTGTCTCGTTTGTCTCAACAATGATCCAAACTAAGGTTTCTGCTCCCATCAGTCAGACTCATCCAAACAGCTGCAGTGTGGTTTGAGTATTTTCTAAGGTTTGTTCTCTTCTCCTGCTGGTTTCAAACCGCGGTGGCGTGACGACTCGGCGCTCCTCAGACGATGTGGTGTATCTGCCTGACGAGAGGCTGCTGCAGGAGTACATCATGAACGAGAACGGAGTCATCTACAGAGGGAGCTGGAACTACATCAACGACCAGCCCTGGAACTTCGGCCAGGTGACACACACACACACACACACTTTGTTTCTCTATCCTTGTGGGGACTTTCCATTGACTTCCATTCATTTACTGGTCATTTCTACAGCCCAACCCTGACCCTAAATCTAGCTTAAACTTAATTCACACCTTGGTCCTAAGCCTGACCCCCCCTTAAAATCAGCCTCCAAAGTCGTGGGAACAGGGCTTTTGGTCCCCATGAGGATGCAAATTCCTGAAAAATTGTCCCCATCAAGCAGTTAAAACATGTCCACACACACACACACTGCTTTAAACTGTCAAAAGATTTGGTTTGTAAAGAACCTGAGCTTTAACCCAACAATAAAAAAACAAAAATCTATTTTAAATCAGTCATAAACGATCGAATCTTTGATCTTTTTGTTTAAACCTTCAGACAAACAGCTTAAATATATTCTGCACAAGCAACAACATGAATTTTAATCCCAATCTAAGGTCTTATCAGATCCTAACTGAGGTTCTGGAGGTTCTTGTAATTAAATAATAGAGACAAACTAAAGAATCTCTTCTCTCTGTTGATTTTTTTGTCGCCGATGTTTCCTCCAAGTTTGAGGACTACGTGGTGGACATCTGCTTTCAAGTCCTGGATAACTCCAACAAGGCCCTGAGGGACCCGAAGGAGGACCTGGAGAGACGGTGCGACCCAGTCTACGTCAGCAGGGTGGTCACGGCCATGGTGGGTTCTCATCTGAACACGGTTTGAAACGTTGTCCCCGGTGGGAGGAGACTTGACCTTTGACCTGTCAGATCCCCTCCGTCGCTCCAGGTGAATGCTAACGATGACAGCGGGGTGTTGTACGGGAGCTGGAGCCCACCGTACTCTAACGGGGTCTCTCCGGGCCGATGGACCGGCAGCGTGCCCATTCTCCGGCAGTGGAGTCGCTCCGGCCTCAGGGCAGTGAAATACGGGCAGTGCTGGGTGTTTGCAGGGGTCGCCTGCACAGGTGGGCTGCACCAAATTACATGAGTAATTTACTGTTTCCACACATGAAAGGGAGAAACATCAATAACCAAACAATCCTTCTTTCTTTCATCCTTCATTTATTTGTTTTCAGGTAGAAGTTGACATTTTTAGTCTTTTTTCAGGTGAAACCCATAAACAGGTGTCAAACTCATCATCATGGGTGCATCATGGTTGTAATAAACTTCCAACAAGAACTGTCACATTCCTGAACACCACTAACAAACACTAACTGAGCTCTACCTGGTATTTCCTGCATAGAAACAGTGAAATGTGTACGACTGATTAAATGTGGAATAAATAAAACAGAAATACTATTAAAAGTAAAAGGAAGAGAGTACTACTGTTGAATTGTGCTGAATAGCTGCTGTCTTCAATTCTCCCACATTCCTACAGGGAATTCCCACATGAGGGGCGTTCCAGTTTAATTTTACAACTTGTAAGTTGGAAATTCCCACCTCCCAGTACAACTGGGCTGCAGCAAATGCTGCCTGCTACTTTTGAACCCCGTGCAGCTCCACCTAGTGGTGAGATGTGGTCATTTCATGAGTAGAATAATCAACGTGCATTATGGGAGATGTAGTTTATGGTCAATGCTGGTTTTAAAGTAGCTCATTTTGACATGAATACATCTGTGAAGCTTAAAATGCTGTGGCAGGCCACATGTGGCCCACAGGCCTTGACTTTGACACATGTAGCAGACCATTAGCTTAAATAAATCAAATTTCATCAACATTAACTTCAAAACAACTTTTGGTTATATTCAAAATTTGACAAGTACTTCAGAAAAGTCTTATTTTCTACAGAACTTTGTAACAATTTCTAAAACTTACCAATAAATACTCTATATTATTTCACAATATTTTTCAATGAGCCAATAAGTAAGAAACAGTTCAGGGAGCATGAGAAGAGAGACGTTTAGGCCACAGCCTCCAGCTGTAGCTCCATCTCAAACACAACAAAGTTCAGTTTTATTTCAACACTTTGTTTTCTTACCTCTCAGGTTGTAAAGGTCTCTCAGTTGTGCATCATCTGTCCGGTCCCTCCCTGTCAGCAGAATGGTTCCTACCCTCTTACTTCTTCTTCTTCATATATTTTATTGGCGGTTGACAAACATCTTGAGGTGTGCATTAACTCCACCTACTAGAATGGAGTGTGGGTCAGAGAATGTCTACTATAGAGTCTGTATTAAATATTTACTTCAAATATTTTATTATATTTTCTGACTCTTATCTTTTGTTCTTGTATTTGGTTAATTATTTTCCATCTGTAATTAATCAAATTAAAAAAAAAATTCTATAATCATGTTATGTTAATTAACTTTGTTTTCTTAAAGAATCTAATTAAAATAAGAATACTTTTACTAGTAAGTTTAATATATTAAAGGTTTCTTTAATCTTTCTGAATTCCTTCATCATGTCTCTTCTGTCTTTAATATCTTTTATATATAAATATTACATGTTGTTTCGGTTTTTCCATATATTGAGTTTCCAGTTTCATGTTTTTTTATTTTAAAGAGAGTGCTGTTAATCCGGTCTGTTACTTCCCAGCTGGACTTGACAGAAACAGGAAGTGCAGCTGAAAAACTGAGCGCTCTGCTGTGTTTTGTTGTGCTGAACAGTCCTGCGCTGTCTGGGAATCCCAACACGCCTCATCACCAACTTCTCCTCGGCCCACGACGTGGACGGAAACCTGTCCATCGATTACGTGGAGAACTTATACAGCAACTCCAAACAAGACAGCACCTGGTAGGACCAAACTCATGCAGTGAATTTCAAACCAAATGTAGAAGCTTGTAAAAACAGTCCATCATTCAACAGACAGAAAGATTGTTCACAGGTGGAAACATTTAGAACAGCTGCCACCCCGAAGGTCAGACTGTGTATTTCAGGATTTTGTTGCTGTGTTTGCAGGAACTTCCACTGCTGGGTGGAGTCCTGGATGAAGAGGAACGATCTCCCTCAGGGAAATGACGGCTGGCAGGTTCTGGACCCGACGCCTCAGGAGCTGAGTGATGGTACAGTTTTTAAAATAATTTTCTACATTTCTTCTTTTTGATCTCAAACCCTAACAGGACAAACTCAGTTCTTGGTGTTTTCAGTTCTCAGCATCCTGATTTTATATATTTAAACCCTTTTTGGAATCAAAATGTTTGGTTCAATTAGGAGACGTGAAATAAAACTTATGCTTTTCAGAATATTTGACTTTATTTACAAAAACTTTTCCAACAAAACACATAGAGCTCTTGTTTTTCTAAAGTAAATCTTTATTCTCAGCTCTGTTTTATTTCCTTCTGCTTCTTTCAGCTTTTAGCTACAGTTTAGCTTATTTTAAGCTATGGTTTTGCAAAATTAAGCTTGTAATGCTACTAAATGTAGCATCTGTTTATGTTTTAACTGATTCAGTTTCAGATACTTCGACAGCTTTGAGTGTTCATTCTGCTTCTTTGCAGGAAATGTAACTTTTTCTGGAGTTTAGTTATTTTGTATTAAAGTTGATTAAATGTGATATTTAAGCAGATTAATTCTGGAGTTTCATGGTTCGAGTTGATCATTTCTCAGGTGTGTTCTGCTGCGGTCCCTGTCCGGTGGCGGCCATCAAGGAGGGCAACCTGGACATGAACTACGACGCTCTGTTCATCTTCGCTGAGGTGAACGCCGACATCACCTTCTGGAGATCCCTGCCTGATGGTCGGAGACAAAAGGTTTGGCGAGTCTTTCTCATTGGTTGAAAGGAAGAGGAAGAGCTGAAGGGTTTGATGAGGACGGTTGTTTTCACAGATCAGCGTGGACGAGAAGACCGTGGGCAGAAACATCAGCACCAAGAGTGTTTATGGAGACGTGAGAGAAGACTTGACTCTGCAGTACAAATACCCTGAAGGTCAAAAGATAAATCCTCTAATAGCTCTTATGGATTATCCAGGTGTTTTTTTCATTCTTTCATTTGGATTTCTGCTGTGACTTCCTGTTTCTCAACAGGTTCTGCTAAAGAAAGAGAAGTGTACACAAAGGCTGGGCGCCGGATCCAGGAGCCGACCAGCGGAGACCCAGAACCCAAACAACTGAAGCTGATAATCAAACACGCCCAGCCCACGTTTGGAACAGACTTCGACGTGATCGTGGAGGTACGAAGTCAGCTGACTGTAGCTGAACAGGAAGGAGGAAGTGAGTCTGAATAAACTCCTCCTGATGTGTTCGCAGGTGAAGAATGAAGGAAGTGAAAATGTGAACGTGAAGCTGACCATGAGGGCCATGGCTGTGACCTACAGCTCCCTCCACCAGGGCGACTGCCAGAGACAGATCAGCAATGTGACGGTGTCGGCTCTCCAGAGTAAGCAGACCCTACAAAGACCCCATGAATACTCCACAAGGACTCCACAAAGACCCCACAAAGACCCCTGATCCAGATACATGAAAGTAACACAAATCCATTTCATTCTGTGTTCAGCTCACAAAGAAATTCTGCGTCTGCAATACGAGAACTACAGCAGGTGTGTCTCTGACCAACACCTGATCAGGGTGAAGGTGCTGGCCGAAGCCGAGGGGCTGACTTTACCCCTCCTGTCTGTGTCTGACATCCTGCTGAGCATGCCCGTGGTCCACATACAGGTGAGACCTGAGGCCTCCAGCTGCAAGGGACTTTCAGTCATCTGATGAGGGGAACCAAAGACTAGAAGGGTTGGGATGATTCATGTTGTAGTCAAGACCAGAGCGTATCGAGGCCGAAACAAGACCGAGACTTTTAGGGGCTGCACCAAGTCAAGACCAGAGAAAAACACTACTGTACACAGGTTACAGCTAATATTGACTAAATCTCTGTGTGAGGGTCGGGTAAAGAATTTTGGTACAAAGGCAGATTGCTAACGTTAGCTAGCTAGCTCTGCTAACATCACAAATACAAAGGTAAGCTAGTGACAAAAGGTCTAACATAGTCCCCATCGTCTCTGAAAGCTGCAGGATTTACAGGTCTCTGTATTCTTTCTCCTGGATGTTGTTTTACAAATATATTTTTATGGTTTATGGAGCTGAATTGTTTTACTTATGATTTTGGGGACATCTTGTCCCGTTCCCAGACAAACACTGCTCACTTTGTTGCAGTGCAGCTTGCAAGTGTAAGACGGGGGACGGGGGACGGGGGACGGGGGACGGCGCTAACAAAAACACAGAATTATCAACGAGGCACGATTGGATTTGAATCAGAACATTTTACATCCAACTAAAGCAAAGATGTTAACAAATAAACTGAACAATCTTCTGGAAATTTAGTGATGTTTCCAATGTTGTGGTCTTAAGACAGGAGTGGTCTTGAGTAGAATAATGCTTTGATGTTTGTTTTCTCATTCCGAAGGTTTTACCTAAAGAGTCAGATCAAAACCCTCCTAAACTTTGACCTGAAATCCAACATTTGCAGCAGGCTTTAGAATTTTTTTTTTAGTTTTTTCAGTGGTCTGCTGAAAACTTTACAGTAACAGTCCCACAGAAACGGTTTTGTTCTGGTTTCACCTGTTCACTGGTAAAAACGGTGGTGCTCAGGTCACTAAGTTCTGACTGTGTGAACGGTTTCGGACAGACCCGTCTTTTGTTTTTCAGGTTCTTGAACGGGTTTATATTTGGGAACAAGCGTCGGCCGACATCTCCCTGACCAACCCTCTGCCTGTGCCTCTGAACGGAGGCGTGTTCTCTGTGGAGGGGTCCGGTCTGCTGTCTGATACCCGGATTTACGTCACGTAAGTCACCTGGACTCAGTTCTGACCTTCTGCTCGTCTCAAACCTGACCTTTAGTTCAACTGAACTCTGGTTTTTTTCAGTCATGCCATTGCTCCAGGTGAGAAGGTGTCGGTGAACGTGTCCTTCACACCCTCCAGGACCGGCGTCAGGAAGCTCCTGGTGGACTTCGACTCGGACCGGCTGAAGGACGTGAAGGGAGACGCCACCGTGGTCGTTTACAGGAGGCGTAGAAACTTCGCCCGTGTCCTCGGAGGGTTTTTCTAAAGAAGAAACGTCTCCCACGTGTCAGGGAATAAAAACACGGAGTTCTGATAAAACATTAGCTGATTCAAAAAAAAACCACACAAAATACTTTGATTTGTCACCTGACTTAATGTTTTACTTCCTGTGTTTGATCCTGAATGATTAATTAATATCAAATCAATGGTTTAATGTAGGAAAACACCCAAACTTTCTATAAATCAATCAATTTTGCATTTGCAATAATTTCAAGCCCAGTTAAGTCTGGTTCTTAATGAGCTCATTTGGTTCCTGAACCTGCTGAGGACTCATGTAGTCCCTTTTGTGGGTTCAGTCAGACTAAAAGGACCAGAACCTTCAGCCCCCTGAACGTCTCTGGATCCTGTAAAGACCCAATGTGTTGGATTCTTGAAGATTCTTGGGTTTTGTTACATTTTCTTTCCTCTGGTTTTGATTCTTAAATAAAAGAAAAATAAATGTTAGAATCATTTATGCTTCATTTTATGTAATAAAAAAAAGAAAAATATTTACACACAACTTCAATAAAATCATTTTTCACACATTACTTTAATGTCATGTGTTATTTGGTTTGTTTGCAACATTAGCTGCATGTCTCAGTTCAGAAAACTGCGTATAGATTTGATGTTGGGCTTGTTCAGGATTTGAACCCAAGACCTCTCACAGCTGAATCCCACCCTTAGACCAATGAGCCTGTTGTTTGGACAGTTCTCCACCAGGTGGTGCTGTTGGACAGTATGAGCCCTGCCACATCAGCAGATCAGACAGATGTTTCTCTCAGGACAGATGTGGAGAGAGGGGCTTCTTGGCTCGTTGGTCTAGGGGTATGATTCTCGCTTAGGGTGCGAGAGGTCCCGGGTTCAAATCCCGGACGAGCCCTTTTGTTTCTTCTTTAGGCACTGACCTGATGAAGTCCATGAGTGTAACACTTTTGAACAGACGTTTGATTGTTCATGCTAGGGATGTTTATATATATATATACAAATAATATACAATATACAAATAAATAAAATTGAAACATTTCATCTCCAAGTGAGTTCTTCAGTCTGAGGATTTGCAGGTGCTCACCTAGTGGATCTATAGGTTGAACTAAGATGATCCAAACTGTTTGTTCACATGCAAAATATGACCATCAGCCTAACGACTGTTCGTTAGTGCCCCGATGCAAAAAAGGCCCATCAACCACTAGTGCGTCTCCATGGTTACAGAATCATACAGTAGTAGATAGTAGGTTATTTTATGTGTGTCATGCATCCCAAAAGGTGCCCAGCACACACAGGCTTACAAGACACAATAAATCACATAAATACAAACATTACACATGAGGAAATTCAATTCACTTTACTTTATTTATATAGCTTCAAATCACAACAATTGTTGTCTCAGGGCTCTGTACACAAAAAACAATAAAAGCTACAGAAGAAGCAGCAGACTGAGACGAATCTTTGCTTCATCACAGTCTCCCATCCTGAGCAAACAGTGGAGAGGAAAAACTCCCTATTAACAGGAAGAAACCTCCAGCAGA
>JARVJO010000002.1:6053647-6066008 GCA_031762555.1 Cynodonichthys magdalenae
CGCATTTGTCGGCCGCATCGGAGGAGTCTTCGGTTTTGGACAGCCTTCGTTGCGGCGCTATGACGTAAGTGGCCGACAAATTCGGCCTTCGGAGGACCCGGTCTCGCGTTTTGGACACAGCCAATGACTCCACCTATATTCTAAACTCCACCCCCACTGAAAGACTCCACCTATATTCTAAACTCCACCCACACTGAAAGACTCCACCTATATTCTAAACTCCACCCACACTGACTCCGCCCACACAGCCATGAACCTCTACCTATGTCCTGCAGAGACCCCTACTATATCACCTCTTCAAGTTCTGCAGACACCTGTTAATCATCCATCAGGTGTGTTGGAGCAGAGAAACGTTCAGGACCAGGACCTCCAGGACCAGGACCTGACATTTTGCAGCTTGTGTTGCACATGGACCGAAGATAAAATCTATCGTAAAAACAGGTTTTAAAACATGAATTTTACCGTGATGGATCCCTTCCCCGCTGGCTTCCCATTGGCTAATATCAACGGTCTGTGGAGTTTCTTATTTGACACAATCTAATAAACAATTAGAATAAAATAAAGATTAATCACAGTTCTACACAATATTTTCTGTTTCTAAGAAACCCAAAGTTTATGTCGTACCACTCCGAGCGTACAGATGAACTCTCCCAGGAAGTCGTGCTCGTACAGCTGCGAGGCACACTTGTCCTCGTCAAACATGGCGAAACGAAGCTTCTGGATCTCCTCGAAGTGATAATCCACCTGGAACTTCACGCCGAACACCGGGTTCAGGTTGTTCACGGCTGTTTCAGTGCGTCCCAGCTGACAGGACAAGAAGGAGGAAAGAGTTTGTTTTTTTAATAAGTCAACAGACTCAGCTTGTAAACAATTTGCACCTTTTATGGAAAGTTGTAATAAATTGCTGTTGTTTGAACGTTTGTCTGTAGTTCATTAATCGGTTTCTTTAACGAGAAAGTTGTAAAAAAAAGTCCGAATTGCTGAATTTCCTGATGAACCACAGCTCCACAGCTCAGGTGTCTCCCATTCCAGGTGTTTTCGTTTGTTTCCTCGAGCTGTCAGACAGATGTGTGGGAGGCTGCAGAGCCAGGATCTTTGCCGGGACTCTTCTCCTCGAGGTGCAGGATGATTCATTTAGTCTCAGCCGAGTTACCCTCCGTTAGCTGAGGTCGGCTCGCGTTCAGCCCGACACCACGTCTGAGCCGGAGCGAAGGAAACAACAGCTGTGACGTCTGTGGAACGTGTCCGAGAGCTGATTCAACAACTCTTTACATCGTGTTACTACTGACAGCAGCTAAAGAGCAGCTGAACATGGGTGTCTTATCTCTGACAGCAGCTAAAGAGGAGCTAAACACGAGTGTCTTATCTCTGACAGCAGCTAAAGAGCAGCTAAACACGAGTGTCTTATCTCTGACAGCAGCTAAAGAGCAGCTGAACATGGGTGTCTTACCTCTGACAGCAGCTAAAGAGCAGCTAAACATGGGTGTCTTACCTCTGACAGCAGCTAAAGAGCAGCTAAAAACGAGTGTCTTACCTCTGACAGCAGCTAAAGAGCAGCTAAACATAGGTGTCTTACCTCTGACAGCAGCTAAAGAGCAGCTAAAAACGAGTGTCTTATCTCTGACAGCAGCTAAAGAGAGAGTTATTAGTACTACAACTGATACTACAACTGCTGTTAGTACTACTGTACTACTGCTAGTACTAGTACTACTACAACTGATAGTACTACTGACAGTACTTATACTATTACTCATGATACCACCACTACTACTACTGATGATAATAATAATAATAATAATTGTAATAATAATAATAATAATAATAATAATAATAATATTAATAATAATAATAGTAATAATACTGCTACACTTCAGTATTTTGTACTACTTGATTCTTTTCTTTTCAGCTGGTGGATAATATTTGAATTCATGTTTCTGTTTGTTAAAATATTTAATAATCTACTGGACAGATTTTACTGAAACTCTCAGGAAGTAATATTTGGTTTTAGGCTGATTCTATGACTTGTGAAGTTTTTACAGAAACACATTTTGTCTTCTTGGCAGTGAAAGAGTTCAGAGTGACGATCTGAGGACAGAGAAGCTGAAGATGAACTGTTTTTAGCTTCTGCTGCTCTTCGCCTGATTCTTGTGTGACGTGTGGAAGCAGAGCGGCTGCACTTCACGCCTTAAACACGTAAATTACCGGGACCCGGCTGCAGCCCGGCAGGCTGAAGTGTGCTTCTTGTAACCGTGTCAGTGTGGGTTAGAACCGGGCTCAGTGGGATGACTCAGACCCTTACAGCTCCTTCTGATCTCTCCTTCAGCTGCTCGCCGTCTCACGGCTCAGACAGCCGAAGAACGAGGGAAACAAACGGGTCACACAGAAACAACACGAGCCGAAAGATCCGGCAGAAGATTACACAGCTGCTGCACTCATGCTATTTAACTGAAAAAGCTGCAACACCAATCAGAACAACAGCTAAAGTTAGCAAAACAAGAGCTACAAAGTTTACCTGAAGCTAAAACCACCAAGATTGTAGTCAAATGCTAAACAAGCAAAAAAAAGGTAGCCAAAATCACAAAACTGTAGCTAACTGCTGAAAACAGCCCCTCACATCTAAAATGATCAGGACAGTAGTAGTAGCAAAACAGTAGCTCAAACTAAAAAATACAGCAAAAAAGCTCAAACGAGCAAAACAATATCCAAAAAAACTAAAATAACTAATAAGTGAAAAAAGCTAAATCTAGAAAAATAGTAGCTAGAACATGAAAACAGTAAAACAGTAACTTAATGTCTACATTTACAGAACAGTAGCTAAAAGCTAAAGCCAGTAAAGCAGTAGCTAATCCCTCAAAATAACTGAACATTACATAAAAGCTAAAACCAGCACAACAGTAACAAATAAAAGGCTGAAAACAAAACATAAATTAGCAAAGCAATAGCTAACAGCTAAAACATAGCAAAACATTACATAAAAGCTAAAAATATTGGAAAAGTAGTTAAAAGCTAAAAAAAGCAGATCAGTAGCAAAATGCTAAAACCAGCTGAACAGTAAATAAAAGATAAAATTAGTAGCTAAAAATAGCAGAACTGCTTGTAAAATCTACAGCCAGCAAAACAGTAGCTGAAACAATAGCTAAAAGCTAAATTTAGAAAAGCAGCAGTTATGGCTTCAACTCGTTGAGTTCTCCAGATACTGAGCTGAATTTTAGTGTGGTAGTAGCTGAGACTCATCTTCATCACAGCTCAGACTGCATCAGTTTTATGGGTTTTCCTGGTTTTAGACTGAAGTCTTTGTTTTCATAAAAAGGTGCCGAACTCCTAAAATTAGATGAAAAAAGGTTTTAAAGTCCGACCCTGAACTGTGACCCAGATCCACAGAGTGGGACGTTCTGGTCTCTCTGCACCAGAAACCCGGTTTAGTTTTCTGACATTTAAACAAAAACCTCCAAAATAAAACCGCTCTAACCTGAACGGATTCGTTCTCAGAGCATCAATTTAAAAACAAAGCTAAAATGTGACAAACTGTGTGGGCAGGCAGCGTTTATTTCTCTGCATCACGGAGCTTCAGGAACCAACAAAGCGGGTCTGCAGAGCTTCAGCCTGATGAACGTGTGATTCTTTAACCCCGCGGAGAGAAGAACATCCTGCACGTCTCCTCTCACTTCCAGTGTTACACGCTCAGATCTGTGCTCACAACACGTGCGCAGATTAGCGTTAGGATTTGGAGTCGAGAGAGGGGAGAAGAAAAAAATCACAGGATTTAGAAAATTGCCTGCGCCGAGTGCTAACCGGGTGCTACGTCATTTACATAAGTGAGATTTACATTTCCATAACCTTCAAACCTCTCCTCAGCTCCAGCATGACTTCACTGTTAGCAAAATATCTCATCTTTCAGAGTCACAAGGAGCTGTTGAAAACCAGCTCCAACTCTGTCGATACATCTGCTGTAGTGGTAGCTGAGAGTGAGCCACATCACACATACTGAGCACTGACAGGGAAATCTTCATCACTTCTGTGTTTTTCTCCCTTCTTCATCAATTCACCGTGCTCCTCCTCATCCCTCCATCGCAGCGAGGACAGAAAAAGGGTAACAAATGTGGAGAGGAGACGGAGGACGAGGAGGAGACGCAGAGGAAACCTAAGAAGAATCCTCGTTTCTCCTCCTTCACTACAGGAGCGCCGAGCTTTTTGTTTCCTTCGCCGTTGCCATAGTAACTGTTGCCAATTTTGCATTGGAGCCACATGCCCTGCTGACCGACAGCTCGCTGCAACCCGAGGCTCTCGCCTACACACACACACACACACACACACACACACACACAGCAGGTTGACCTGTTGACCGGCTGTTTGCCTTGAAGCTGCAGCCCACACACACACACACACACACACACACACACACCCTCACACACACACACCTTCATCATCTTCAACTTGTTGTTTTTGGCCGTGCCGTAAACAGATTTTTACAGAATCTGCACGATGGATCAGGTTTAAAGGTGGGACTGAGAGCAAGAAGTTACTAAAGTTAGAAATAAAAACACAGGAAGTGATCAGTGAACACACACGAAGCGAAGATTTAAAACATCAGCCGAACGTCGACAGAGTTTTAGCTGTTTTTAGTGGAATCAATATAAAGAACTTTATGAGACTCAGAGGGGCTGTTGGTAACGACTCTCAGCTACTACCACACCAGATGTTTTTTTATCCCACCATCCCTGCAAAAGCAAAGCCCCCGTGAAAAAGGAGACCCCACATCCACACACCAGCATGAGGCAAGAAAACCCAAACCAAGACCCACCAGGAAGTCCAGACCATCCCACCCCAGGACAACCCGGACCAGACAGCCCCGCCAAACCACATAAGGCCACCGGCCCCGCCTGCAAACAAGCCCCCCGGTGATAATATTGTCACAGTTTGAGTCAAAACATTCTCCTCCATCTGTGCTGAGCTTTTTACTAAATCCTCACTAAAGTCAACTCATAACTGCAGCAGAAAACAGCTGAAATGTTCGATAAGATTCAAAAACAAAATGAAGACTTTTCAATCCGGGTGTCTGAGCAGACGGGAGGACCTGACAGAAGTTACAAACTTTGATTTGGAGCTGCAGCCGAGGCAGAAAACAAACATTTACAGACGAATGTTGGAAAAATAATGAGAATTCTGTGGTAAACAAAGAGAAACAGGAGGGACGAACCTGCGCTCCGTGGTTTTATCTTCTCGCACAGGATGGAATTCTGGGGAGTTAACTCTGAGCTTGCTTTTGTTTACCACGTTGCACCAAACCCATTTTTTTTTATTTTTACACTGTTTTTAAAATAAATCAGAATCAATTTGACCAAGTTTACATCAGAACATTTCACATTTTAACAAACCAGAGAATCCAGGTGAGTTCGTCTAAACTAAAATTCTTCAAATTGCAAAAATCTGCATTATTTTTTAAGTTTTTCTAGATAAATCTCTTTTTCTCTCCAGCTCATGCAATTTAAAAGCAAAATATTAAATAAAAGGATGTAATTTTATATTTAAGTGAAACATTCAGAGCTACAGTTTAACATCCTCTTTATGAGTTCCAGACTGACAGAAGATTGTAAAAATTGCAGGAAAATAAGCTTTCAGTTGACCTGCAAGTTTTAACATGTATACACACAAATGTAAAAACTTGACATCCTTGCAACATCCCTGCAAAATCCCTGCAACATTCCTGCAACACCCCTGCAATATTCCTGCAACATCCCTGCAACATTCCTGCAACACCCCTGCAACATTCCTTCATCATTCCTGCAACATCCCTGCAACATTCCTTCATCATTCCTGCAACATCCCTTTCTGCATGTGAACATAAAGATTTACCATGAGGGCGGAGCCTGATCTGATTCTCTGGACCCAGTATAGTTTTCTGCTCCCTGATTCGGACACAGAGCAGATCTGTTTTATTTTGGAATAATGCTCATTCATTGTGCACGATCAGCACGCCATGACTGAAGCCAGATGGTCAAGACTTCACGTGTTTGGACCTGGATCAGAACCTTTAGGTCGGTTCCCTGCAGAGCGGCACAAACAAACTTTATTTCCTTCACTGTAAAAGCTAAAAAATTAAATAAAATTCTATCCATGCTTTTTATTTTGTATCAGGGCGGAGCCAAAGGGGTGGCCAGCGGTAGTAAGTGCCACCCCTGGCACCTGATTGGCCACCCACAAATACCTGACAAGTAAGTGGGGTTCTTGGATTTTGTTAAAGATTGTTCTCTGATACTACTGGACATTTAAAAATGGCTTGTAAAATTAGCATTAGTGGTTAGCTTAATCTGAGATTAGCATCAACAATCAGCAATTAGCTACTCCACAACAAATTTCATCTCAATAAAATGGCTGAACTATAACTTAAAGTTAGCTGTGGTGGTCTTCTGAAAGGTTTTGTTTTTAATTTAGAATTTGGTAAAAAAAAAAAAATGTTTTCGGCTACTTCTAATCTTCAGCTATTTATATCTAAAAATAGCTGAATATTAAATGGTGGCTAGCATTCTCATTTGGAATTATCTGTGGCGGCCATCTTGAATTTTCAAATCCAGAGTGCTTTTCTTTAATTATATGTGCCCCCCCACATTGGCCACCCTTCGCAAAAAAGTCTAGCTCCGCCCCTGTTCTGTATTTAATCGTCGTCTTTCCACTAACAAGCTGCTGGTTCTGACCAGTCTGTACTGGTTCTGACCCGTCTGTACTGGTTCTGACCCGTCTGTACTGGTTCTGACCAGTCATACAGCTGCCTCCGGTTATCGTACCTCCACCCAGTTCCCATCCACTTCCTGGAAGAGAACGCAGAACGGGTCGGACTTGGAGGCCACGTCCCGGTCCAGCAGGCTGGACGCCGTGACGGACAGCTCCACCCGGGTCACGCAGTGCTGAGGTCCGATGCTGCGGGTCTTCCCGTCCGGCGCCGAGCCCAGAGTGTAGGCCATGATGCTGAGGCCAAAGGTGGTCAACCTGAGGGCAGAAAACAGGAAGTAACCAGTGGAGCCGAACTTTTAGAGAAACTTTCTGAATGATCAATAAATATCAGCCGAAATAAAAACCGTTTAATAATAATACTAATGATTGTTTTAAATTAAAATAGTCGTTCTAGTATCAAAACTTTCGGCTCATTCAGGAAATAGCTGTTGTGATTTTAGCTTTTTGTAACTTTTAAACATTTAAATGATCAAACTTTAGTTACAAACAGAAAAACATTCAGATTTCAACCATTTTCTTCAAAAAATTCTTTGAAATCTGCTTTAGCTACTATTTTTGTTTTATGCTCATTACCATTTTTAGCTGCTTCTCTTAGCTAGCATTTTTACATCTAGCTAGCCTTATAAAACATTTAGCTTGTCGTTTGCATTTTAATGTGTTTAGTTGTTAACTAGTGTTCTGCAGGCAGACTCCATGACTTGAATGAAAAAACAAAAATCTAGTTTATTAAATAAAAGAAAAACGCTGACATGGCAGCAAAAGACAAAAGTTGAACAATAACAAGAACACAGCTTGGTTCATGAAAAGAGCAACGACCCACTGTCAGCAACAGACAAGAGACGGGTAAATACTCCTGAGGAAGCACATGGCTGATTACTGACTACAGACAGGTGAGTGAGGCAGGCTGACTGAGGGTGACACGCCACAGGAAGCAGAAAACTGACAGGAAATGAGAAAATAAAACAATAACAGTGAAAAATACTAACAAAAAGAATCATAAAACAAGAATCTTGACAGAGTTTTGCTACTTTTAGCAATTGTTTTTGTTTTTAGCTACTGCTCTGCTGCTTTTAGCTTTTAGCTAGCATTTCGCTATTTTCAAATTCTAACTAATCTTATAAAAATTTTAGCCTATGATTTGCATTTTACTACCTTTAGCTGTTAGTGTTTTACTACTTTTAGCTACTGCTCTTATTAGCTTTTTCAAACCTTTATCATAGCTAGCTTACTATTTCAAACCTTTAGCTTTTAGCTAGCCAATTGCTAATTCTAGCATTTAGCTAAACTGCCCTTTCAGTTTAAGTTTAAGTTGTTTTTTTAAGCTAATGCTCTTGTAGCTTGAACAATAAAGTTTCAGCTCAAGCCTGAGTCAGCAGGTCAAAGGTCAAAGGTCATGAACTCCTCTGTGGCTCAAAGGCTTCTGGAGTCAAGACCAGGAGTCCATCAGTCTGACAGCTGAAGTTTGGACCAAACTGGGTCCAACAGACCCAGAATCCCAAACACAGCAGTTGCGGGTCAGAAAGAAAAGAACCACCAGAACCAGAACCTGACTGAAACCCTGTGGTGGGACCTTCAGAGACCTGAAACAACGCTAGTTTTTCACTCACAGCTTTGGTTCCTGCTTAATAAAAAAAACGACCCGGCAGAACCTGGTGTGTGTTGTTAAAACCAGAGCGTTCTGACCCTGTTCTGAAACACAAAACCCAAGAACTGAATGACGACAGACTCTTTATTTCTACAGGAAGTGGTCTGAGGGTTTGGCCCCAGTCATACACAGTAACACACACACGCACACACACACACACGGACCAGATCAAAGCCAAACCACCAGATACAGCTGAAGAACTGCAGAACTGTATTTTTCTGGGTCTCAGGACTGGTTCCAGTCAGAACCTTCAAAGCAGCAGGAGCAGAACCAAACAGAACTCTGTGTCCTTAAAGGTGGTTCTGTTCCCTGAGCGGCGCCTTGAAAGGATGCGGTCTGTTGCTAAGATACTAATGTGTCATCATGACCAGCTGATGATGTCACGCAGACGGTTCTGAGGTTCTGAAATCACCGGATCCTGTCACTCATCAGGGGGCTTACAGGGACTCTGCTGATCCGTCAGGGGGGGTTCTGAGAGTCCAGATAAACCCGGCCCTCCCTTCACACCTGCTGCTCCTCCTGAGAGCTTCAGCTGATAAATGAGGATAAAATCAGCCAAAGATGTGTTTAAATGTCAGATTTATTTTGTTTTAGTTGTAAAAAATAAAAAAGAGAAATGTTTGTTTGGTTTCCAGGACTGCAGCAGGATCTTCACCTGAGTCAGAGTCAGGATCACAGACCTGGATCTGTTCGGTCTGACCCCCATCATTAAGTCTAATAACACGTCCAGTCCGCAGCTCTGGACTCAGCCCAGCAGGACTGAGGTCTGGGTGTAAACAATCAGCTGGAATTTAACAAAACAAAAGTCTGAACTTCCTGGCAGGTCTGCAGGAACAGAGCTGGATCAAAATGTTAAATCTGCTCCACATCCTTCCGTGTTTAAAAGCTGCCCCACACACGCACACTCACCTCAGTGAAGGACTTCTCAGCCACTTGATAATTGATCAGCTGACTTCTCACTGAAGATAAAAACAATAAATGAAATGAAATAAATATTTTGTTTCTTCTAAAACATGTAGAAAAGTCTTGTTGACATGTTGGATCACAGAACCATCCTCTGCGCGCGAACTGAGCAGCGCTGAGCGCAACTGACGGACCCAGCTCTGTTAAGTGGACGGCAATGACGTAACGCCGGAAGTCAAGCGGGCCTTCAAAATAAAATCCCAAACGGAAGGAAGGCATTTCCGTTTTCAATTTGTCAAACATCTGTAGTTAAACATTAAAGGGATATTTCAGATCATTTGATTTGGTAGCAAAGCAAAAAACTACACTGGGTACATACTTACAAGGTATAGGTACTTGGTACTTATGGGTACTTACAGTTACAGTATACCTGGTACTTAAACTGTATGTACAGCAGAGAGCATACCTGGTCCCTCGAGGTACTTACTGAGGTACCTGTACAATTCTGGTATTTACTGGGCACATAATGGGTACGTGCAGGGTATGTACTTGGTATTTACAGTGGTATTTACAGGGTATACACCTAGTATCTACGAGATGTGTACCAAGTACTTACAGGGTACATACACTGACCAGGCTGTATGTTGAAGAGGTTTGGAACAGTAAGTACTTTCAAAAGTAACCCTAAAAGTACCTGATGTGTACCCTGTAAGTACTCCTGTAGGTACAAGGTAAATATCATGTATGTAAGTACATTATAAGTTCTCCTTTAGGTATCAGATATGCTTCCTGAAAGTACCTCTGTTTGTACCGATACGTACCCTGTACTCCTGTAGATACTGTGTAGGTACCAGGTATGTTCCTTAAGTACCCCTACAGGTACCAGGTTGGGTTGTGCATTTAGTTAATACCTGTTGGAGGTGGCTGTTTGCAGACAGGAAGTTGAATTTTGACCTGACTAATGAGCTAATGGCTAGTTTGAACATGTTGAACAGCTCCGGTATAAAAAACTTTTATAGTGATTCATGCAAAAAATACAACACAGAACATTTGTACCCCAAATTTATCTTATATAGAGTTGTTTTTAACAAGCAAAAACAGCAGCAGCTGGCTGTAGCACTTCCTGCAGTAAGCTGTACTTATTTCTGTTGGAATATCTGCATGAGGAACAATTACATAGTTACAGTGTAAAAAGTTGTTCACTTTGATCAGTAAAAACTTTATTTCTCCAATTTGAGGAGGTTCACAGCACTATCCAAAACAGGTAAGATATTTACTGTTTATCTTCATTGTTTTTTTAACTTTGATCTCAAACTGAAGCAGCGAAACAGCCTGATTAAATATTCACATCTGGGAGCGGCCCACTGTAACACTTCCTACAAACAAAAAGGTCAGCCGTCTCGTTTTCCAATGTCTGTTTACTAAAATCAATCGTATCAAGTAAAAATAGAAAACTCTGCTCATCGTCTGCTGGATCGGGTGCTTCTCAGCTGAAGGACGAACTTTTTAAAGTAAAGAGAAGATCTGGAGCTCGCAGATCAGTTTCAGCGTTGTGCTTGTGTCGTCATCCGAAGGATATATTTTCACAAATACACAAAGTTTTTAGACTTTTTGTGTCTTTGTGTTGATTGTGGCAGGAAGCTGCAGCACTGCCGCCGACCACAAGGAGGAGACATTTCAAAATAAAACTCTTCTCAGTTTATTTCTTCAGGAATTACAAACAGGTTTGTGCAAACAGAAGGAAATACTCTGACAAAATAATTATTTTCATTCCATGTTTGATGCATAAACTGTGGTTGTAAGTGAAAAAATGTTTTAAATAACCACAATACTCAGTCTCGTGTTTTAAAATATACTTTTGTCACATTTTCATATGCTTTTTAATAAAAAAAAAGTGAAAATAAAAAGATAAAATGGCTTGTTTTTTTATCACAAAGAGCAGAATTAAATACGTTCTCCTGCAGAGACCACAACCTTTAATGAGCATCAGAGGAGAAAACTCGTTACTGTAGATTTATGATAAATGATGGTTTTCACTCATGTGGTCTCTGCTTCAGTGCAAACAGACTTCTTACAATCAGAATCAGAATAAATAAGAAATAATTTACTTCTCTCGTCCTGAATGTGCAGCAAAAACCTGAAAATGTTTCACAGCAGTTTGAGTCAGAGAAACAGTGACTTCAAGAAGTGATGGTTTTGTTTTCCTCCATCACTTCCTGAAGGGAAACAGATATTTAACAGTCGGTTCTCCTGATGCTCAGATCTTAGAAACATCTGATCCAGAGCAGAAATAAAAACATCCTGCAGGTCCTCTGGCTCTAGTCCTGCAGACTCAGACGATGGTGGAGGAAAAGTTCAGCCTCCTCTCCCTCAGACTGAAGCTCTGAGCTTCACTTGGTAAGACTCTGTTCCTCCACAGCCTGTGAGCACAGAAAGAGAGGGGGCGGAGTTAAAAACTGAACCCACAGACCTCAGGTCAGCTGACTGCAGGGGGTCCAGGTTCACCTGATGAGCTGCAGGGCGGGGCAGGACTTGAGCGCTCTGACCAAAGCCTCCACTCCCACAGAACTCACACTGTTACACTCCAGACTGCAAGAAGCACAGAAACACCTGCTGGTCACACCTGTTCACTATTTAAATCTGTTCACACCTGTTCATTGTTTACACCTGTTCACTGTTTACATCTGTTCACACCTGTTCACTGTTCACTATTTACATCTGTTCACACCTGTTCACTGTTTACATCTGTTCACACCTGTTCACTATTTACATCTGTTCACATCTGTTCACTATTTACATCTGTTCAAACCTGTTCACTATTTACATTTGTTCACTGTTCACACCTGTTCACTATTTACATCTGTTCACACCCGTTCACTGTTCACACCCGTTCAGTGTTAACACCTGTTTTCTGTTCACACCTGTTCACTGTTCACACCTGTTCACTATTTACATCTGTTCACACCCGTTCACTGTTCACACCCGTTCAGTGTTCACACCTGTTCACTGTTTACACCTGTTCACTGTTTACATCTGTTCACACCTGTTCACTGTTCACTATTTACATCTGTTCACACCTGTTCA
>JARVJO010000002.1:6069213-6082580 GCA_031762555.1 Cynodonichthys magdalenae
TGTTATGTTATTATCATGTTATCATGTTAAGTCATGTTATTATGTTATTGTTATGTTATTATCATGTTATCATGTTAAGTTGTCATGTCGTGTTTTACTGAACTCATCAGTCAGTGTGTATAAAACTCACTCCATCTCCTCCATCTGAGTGATTCCTTCTAAAGCAGCCAGGAGCTCCAGGACCAGGTCGTCCCCCGAGGGTCCCGAGGGTTTGATGATTTCATTCAACCTTTTAAACAAACACAGTCATCTTCCACATGGTGACAGTAGTTTGAAAGAAAATAAAATAAGTCAAACATCAGGAGCTTCAGTTCTGAGACGGATCAGATGTTCTGGCCTCTGATTGGTTCTTTAACCCTAACACTTAACCAATCACAGCTCCTCGGGGTCAGCTGACTGCTGCTGGAGGACCAGGGAGGGTCTCTCACCTGAGACTTCGTACGGAGGTCAGGCTCCTCAGCGCTTCAGACAAACTGGTCCAGCTGACCCGGTCCAGCTGCGTCGCTGCGTCCAGACTTGGATCAAAGACAGAAAGAACTCAGAAACATGAAGGTGTTTGTTTCAGATCCATCAGGTACGGTTCAGATCCACGTCTCACCAAAGATCCTCCAAACGTCTGCACCGGGTCAGAGCCTCCAGGAGCCGCCGCCCTCCCTCCACCGACCACACGCACCGGGACAGACTGCAGAGGGACACCACACGTTTACACAAACAAACAAACAAACAAACAAACAAAGCGTCGTCACGTGGACTTACTTCAGCGCTCGGAGACGAGGCAGCAGCTGGACCAGACTCTGAGCTGCAGCATCACTGATCAGGTGACCTGAGAGGCTTCAGACACACAGAGACCTGTTTGAACCATCGTTTCTTTAAAACAACTCCTTCAAAATAAAAGTTTGTTTCTCACTTTAAGCTGTGGAGGACGGGGGTCCGCAGCAGGACCTGACAGAACTCCTCCAGGACACACACACAGCTCTCTTTGACTCCAACACTGCAGGACAAGAAGGACTGAGTCAGCTTCAGTCACACTCACTTTGACCCGGCCGGAGGGGCGGGGTTAAACCGCTCACCTGAGGCAGGTGAGGTTCGGCAGCAGGGGCAGCAGAGAAGACAGGAACCCGGCTCCACCTGGACCCAGTCTGTTGTGGGACAAACTGAGAGAAACAAACAGATGTTAGAGCAACAGATCCAGGTGCTGCTCAGCTTGAAGGTTGAAGGGATGAAATCCAAACCGACTCCAGCTCTGTGAGGGACGGACACCGAGGCAGGACGCCCCCCAGAGGAGACAGCTGGCCCCCGTCCACAGAACAGTCCACCAGGCTGAGGACCAGAGGACAGAAACAAAGATCTGTTGCATTAAATTTACACAGAATCTGTTTGTGTTTAATCCGTTTCATTTATTCCTTTCAAAATAAAACAAATAATCTAGTGTTTGTTCAGGTTTTTATATTAAAACTAAAAAAGACCAAGAACTGAAAAAGTTTTTAGTTTGGTTCATTTTAATGATTAAAGCAAAGACAAACTTTCTATTCTGTTAGTTTGTGGAACAGGAAGTGATCGGGTCTGAACTCCTGGAGCGACGGCTCCACTTCACAAACAGCCTTTTTAGAAGCCGAAGCGTCTGAAGAGTTATTTTACCTTTAGTTTAATATTCAAAGTTCTGCAGCTTCATAAACTCTTCCACCGTCTCCAGGGTCACAAATCAAATCTTTTATTCTGGATTTAAACAGCTGAGGCATAAATCAGACTGTAGATTTGTAGTTAGTTTGATTTAGCATTTTTACATTCAGGTGTGAAAACAGATCAAATACGATTGTTTGTTTCTTTTTTTTGTTTGTGATTTTATTTTGAAACAGGAAACTGAAAGAACGAACCAAACACAGATTGTGTTTGTAAAAGTTGATTTATTTGTTTAAAATCTGATTTAAAGCAGTTTTTCTTTTTTATTGTTCATATTTTTATTTGATTCTATTTGTCAATGTTTATTTTGTTTTCCTTCAGAGTATTTAGATTTTATTTGATTCTAGTGAGTTTATCTTTTATTTACTTGAACAGTCATTTCACTCCGATATCAATAAAATATTCTGATCAGTTTTTATTCTGTCATTTTTATATTTATCTAAATATAAAGCAGTGAAAACTTAAAAAAAAACGTCTTTTGTTTTGAAATCTGCCTTAAGTTTTGCCTCGTTGTGCTACTTTTAGCCTTAATTAGCCTTTAGCTTCTGTTAGCTTGAATAACTCCGTTTCAAACTGTTCTGCATCTTTTAGCCGTCGTTCAGTCGTTAGTTTGACAGAAAATAATGTTCTTTAGTTTCTTTTTAACCTTCATTTTAGCATCATTAAAGAAAAGTTCTGACATGTTGTTGTTTTTATAAGTTAGTAAATAAATAAATACCCGACGCTTGTGACGGCAGACTGAGCAGGAAGTTCAGCTTCACACCTGAAATCCAGTAAATTAGGTTGAAATGATTATGTTTAGAGGAAGCAGAGCAGAACGAAGCTCTGAGAGCTTAAAGCTTTAAATGAGCTGAAGCTCCACCTGCTGGAGTTCGGCTGCAGGTTCTTCAGGTTCTTCAGGTTCTTCAGGTTCTTCAGGCTCAGGTGTAAAGTTGTTTGTTGAATCCTGTGAAACAAACAGTTTGAGGCCGGAACAGATGATAAATATTAAATCTAAAGAGCTCCAGCTTTTACCGGACGGTTTGAAGGTTCATGTTGAGCTGCAGGCAGCGACACGTTAACCTCACGGCTTCTTCCGCTCCCACCCAGCTCTCCTCAACACTTCAGACAACAAACCCTCCGTCAGCACAGATTACAGGGAGAAATAATCTGAGGGCTTTTATTCTGACCTGATGGAGAGTCCTCTCTGACCGCAGCTTAAAACCCCCACAAAGTCCTGGATCCACTGCGACTGCAGGCCGTTCCTCTGCAGCCTGACGGCCGAGAACAACAAAACCAGAATCAACTGAATCCTTTTCCTTTTTATTTGTTTCACTCAGAAAAATAAAATCTAAACACAATAATTAAAAGAAGAAAAAACAAACAAGTTCTGAATGAAGAGAAGAAAAAAAAACTCTTAAACTTGCTCCTCATTTAAAAAAAGAATAACTTCAAACTTACAACAAACTTCTGCTCAAATAATTTATAAACTAAAATAATTTCATCCAAACAGTTTAATCCATTTCAGCAGAAAATACTTGATTAAACTCAGACTTTTATTTTGAAAGCTCACTTACTGTAACCGGGTCAAACGGGGACATTTGGACAAATTCTCTGCTAATCTGAGCAGATGGTGACACTGCAAGCTGCTACTGCTGACACTGGAACACAGCAGGAGGAAAACAGATGATTTTTATTTCAATGAAATAGATTTATTTTGACTTTACTGAGACAATAATGTTCCACCTTACTTAAAATAACACTTTTTTCTCCTTAAAATAAAGAAAGATGAAGTTCCCACATCCCTTTTATTAAATCATAAATCAAACTGGAGAAATTGTATTTCCTGTGAAAATGATAGTGTGAATGCTTCTTGCTGAAAACTTAAGCTGTGAGCTGCTGAAAATATTTATCAACAAAAGAGTTAATGTGAGTTTAATTTGAAAAGCTGAAAAAAGCAAACAAATAACTAACTTTGCAGAAAAAGTGTAAAAATGAGCAAAAATATAGTTGAAAAAGCAGAAAACAGCTGAAAGCTAAAATAGCTGAATATAGCAGAAAACATCTGTAAGAAGAATAAAAAGCACAAATTAACAGAAAAAAGCACAAAATGTAGAAAAACAGACTAACAGCAATAAGAAGCCGAGCTATTGCTAAAATAGTAAAAAAAAAAAAAAAAAGCTAAAATTAGCATCAAATAAGCTAAACGTAGCTGCCACAAGTTGTAATTAGCTCCCAGATGTTATTTTAATAATAATTTTTTGTAAAAAAAAAATATAATTAGCAAAAAAAATGCATAAAAAGTACAAAAAATTGATAATTTTTATTAAAACAGCTGAAATTTTCAGTAAAATAGCTCAAATGTAGCTGGAAATTCTTTAATTAGCATAAGGAGCTTTCTGAACTTAGCTGAAATAAGTTGTAATAGCTTTAAAAACCTAACTTTAGCAAACGACAGCTGAACATTAGCTGAAAGCAAACAGCTGAATATAGCAGAAAGCATCAGAACGAAGCACAAAGTAGCAGAAAAAAGCAAAACAAAAAGCAGAAGAATAGCAGAAAGAAGCTGAATTTTTACTGAAATTGCAGAAAAGCTAAAATTAGCACAAAAAAGTTAAAAAAGCTGAACCAGAACAAAAGGTTCTGTAAAGATTTAAAAACATTTTAAAAAGATTTTAAGGATGTTGAAAACAGCTCCGTTCATTTTATAATGGCAAAAATGTGGCTAAAAAAAGTGAAATAGCTGAAAAAGCTTAAATATCAAAAGTCATAGTAGACATGTCAGAAATAAGCTGAACATTTTCATATATGAATTGTTGAAATAACAGTAGAGTGAAAAAGACAAAAACTTCAATTTCTTTATAATCCTTCATTTTCTCACCTCAGAGTTTGTTCTGAATCCTGTCGGAACCAGAGGAGGCAGCGCTGCTCCTCTGCCAGACTGCCACAGGAAGACATCACACTGTAAATATTCCAACATCAGCTGGAGTTTCTGCTGCTTTCTGGGATTAGACTCACCTGATCTCCACCGCCGACACCCTGCTGCAGGTAGAAAGGGTGGCGACGACGTCCAGCAGCCCCCGCTGAGTCAGCATGTTGTTACTGAGACTGAGAGGAAAACATCCGTCCATCAAAGCTTCACAGCTTCAAACAGCTAAAAACTCTGAACACGTCTCACTTAATGAAGCTGCTGACGTGAAGTCCTGGAAGAGAATCCACCAAACGTTTCACTCCTTCATCCTCCAGCTGGTTTCCTGACAAACTGCAGGAAAAAAAGCATCAAGAAATCAGAAAATAATCCAGATTATTCCTGAAAATCTGTAGAAATTTAGTTTTTTTTTACTCCAGATAAGAAAGCTGCTGGTCCTGCTGCAGGATCTGAAGCAGCCGGTTCATTAGGTCAGCTGCTTTCAAACAAAAACCCGTTAACCTGATAAAAAGATGAAAAATAAAAAGATTTAGCGCAGAATAAAGTCCAATCTGAAGAAACGTGGCGTTTAATCTGACCTGCAGCTCACGTCTTCTGCTTCAGCTCCTTCAAAGCTGACGAAGGATTCACTCTGAGGACTGGAGGAGCTCAGATCAGAACGTGGCAAAATAAAACCAAACAGTGAAAAACGCTGAGTCGTACCTGAGCTCCACGGAGGAGACTCGCTGAGTTTCAGTCAAACAGCCGAAGAGCGTCAGAGCGTCGGCTGTGGACGAGATGCTGCAGCCGACGCTGAGCAGAAGAACCAGAAACTGTCAGGTTTTTCCACGAGGCGCTCAGAAATCAGCAGCAGAAATAAAAAAACCACGAGAACTAAAGTCTGAGCAGCTTTAAGGTTCCGACAAGATTTATTCAAAATAACAGAAAAACATAAAAGTTCATTTTCACACTTAACAAAACAAAAATGTGCTTTTTTTCACTTTTTCTAAAACTCTGTCCTTCCAAACGTGATTGTTCTAATTCAACGAATAAATCCAGAGAAACTGCATTTCCTGCGAAAATGCTAGTGTGATCCTTGCTGAAAACTGCAGCTGAAAGCAGCTGAAAGCAGCTGAAACGGAGCTGAAAAGGTTTCAGAGCAAAACAGTTGAAGTGAGTTCAATTTGAAAAGCTGAAAGAAGCATAAAAAGTTTAACTTAGCAGAAAAAAAGCTTTAAAAAAAGGAGAAAGATAGCTGAAAAATCAGAAAAAGATCAAATTAGCTTAAAAACAAGCTAACGGTAGCTAACACACGTTGAAATTGGCCCCCAGATGGTGAAACGAGTATAAAAGTCTAATTAGCAGAAAAAAGCATAAAAGTACAAAAAGTTGACAATTTGTTGTAAAATCGCTAAAAAAAAATCCCATAAATGCAGTAAAACAGCTAAAATGTAGCTGAAAATTTTTCAATAAGTACAGAGTTGTAAAGTAACTAAGTACAAATACTTTGTTACTGTACTTAAATAGAATTCTTGGGTATCTGTACTTTACTTGAGTAATTATTTTTCAGCCTACTTTTTACTTCTACTCCTTACATTTTTAAAAAAGGCAAGAAGTTGAAAGTCATCACTTTTATTTCCTTTTTGCTTGTTTTCATTCCAGCTTGTTATTGTAAAAAATAAATAGTATCTATTTAAATTGAGCACATTTAATTGTGGTTAAATGAGAAGTATAAATATATAAAATTCTGATACAATATTAGTTTGAACAAAAACAAATCATGTCACACTCCAGCAGGACATATGTAGCCTTGTACGAAGATGCATGTGATGGCATACATAAGTACAAAAGATATCAGATACTTTAAGACTTTTACTTAAGTAATATTCCTAAAGGAGATTTTAACCTTTACCAAAGTAATTTTTTGGTAAGATACTTGTACTTTTACTCAAGTACCACTTTGTAGTACTTTGTACAACACTGAGTACAAGGAAGCATAAGGAGCACAATTTTGCTGAACTTAGCAGAAATAAGTTGTACTAGCCACAAAAAATGTGTATTTAGCTTTTAAAAAGTAACTTTAGCTAAACACAGCTGAACATTAGCTAAAGTTGCAGCAAATAGCTAAATACAGCAGAAAGCAACAGTAAGAAGCAGAAATAGCTCAAATTAGCTGAAAAAAACAGAAAAGGGTAAAGAAATAGCTGAAGAATAGCAGAAAGAGCAGAATTATAGCTGAAAACAGCTAAAATTAGCACATAAGTAGCTAAAATTAGCACCAGGAACTTAAAAAGAGCAGAAGCAGAAGAAAAGGTGTAAGGTTGTGTAAGATTTAGAAACATTTTAAAGGAATTTAAGGATGTTAAAAACAGATCTATTCATTTTCAATGGGAAAAATGTGGCCGAAAAAGTGAAAGAGCTAAAAAAGTATAAATAGCTGAAATACCAAAAGTTGGGAAAGGTCTTACTTTAACCTCTGCAGCAGAGACATCTTGGGCAGGACTTTGAGCAGGTTCTCCATGCTTTTCTCAGCGAGTGAGCAGCAAGAGAAGCTGAAACAACAAACGTGCACAGAGATGAAACCACGTGCACGTGCAGCATTATAATAATGTAATAACAGCAAACTGTTTATAACACGGCTCACTCTAACTCCAGAGAGGAGCGACACGGGACCAGTTTCCTACAGACTTTAGTGACATCAGCCGGCAGGAAGCTGCTGCTGCTTATTCTGTAAAACAATAAGAGAAAACTTCCGGATCCTGTTTGAGTTTATCATTTATTATCATTTATTATAATTTATTATCATTTGTTTATCATTTATTATCATTTATTATCATTTATTATCATTTATTATCATTTATTATCGTTTGTTTATCATTTATTATCATTTATTATCATTTGTTTATCATTAATTATCATTTGGTTATCATTTATTATCATTTATTCTCATTTATAATTTATCATTTGTTATCATTTAATTTAATCATCTGTTAGTTTACTGTACCTGAACAACTTTCTCTGAAGTTTGTCTTCACTATAAAAAAAGAAATAAGGATGATGAGAGGAGAATATTTAAAAACAAAAATGTTTTTCTCTTCTTACCTCGTGTTGCTGCTGAATCTGAGGATCACCTGCTTTTTGCCTCCTTCACTTTATAAACAACAAAACAAAAGTCTTACATTCTAATCTCACATCAAAATGGTTCCTTTTGACCAAAACTCTACAGATTTGTAGTTAAATTGATCATATTCAGAAAACTTGCTTAAAGATAAACTGCAGCAGCTAAAGAAACTCAGGTTTTTTTGTTGATCCCTTTCAGAACCATAAATTAGGTCCATGATGTAAAACATAAAGAAAGTCCAGTTAAATCTGCATGTGGCTCCACATCAGCAGCTCCACACTGCCTCTGGGGGAAATAAAATGTTAACAAATCAACATGTTTTCATTATTTAGCTCACTTTCTCTGCGTTAAAATGTTTTAGCTCATTGTCCTTATATTTTGCTATTTTTTTACTACATTCAATTTCAATTCAGTTTATTTATACAGCTTCGAGTCACAACAATTGTTGTCTCAGGGCTCTGTACATGAAAAACAATATAAGCTAAAGAAGAAGCAGCAGACTGAGCTGAATCTTTGCTTTGTCACAGTCTCCATCCTGAGCAGAACAAAAAGTTACATTTTAAATGTGGTTAAATGTTAAAGTTTACATTTAGGAACTTCAGAATGAAAAGCAGCCTTCGCTGTTGTTGTGTGGTTTTTATTGTGACGTCCTCATCTTGAGACAAATGCAAATGCTAATGCTGCTAACGCTGCTAACACTGCTAATGCTACTAATGCTAACACTGCTACTGCTACTAATGCTGCTAACGCTGCTAATACTGTTAATGCTACTAATTCTGCAAACACTGCTACTGCTACTAATTCTGCAAACACTGCTACTGCTACTAATGCTGCTAATACTGCTGATGCTACTAATGCTAACACTGCTATTGCTACTAATGCTAATACTGCTGATGCTACTAATGCTAACACTGCTACTGCTACTAATGCTGCTAACGCTGCTAATACTGTTAATGCTACTAATTCTGCTAGCACTGCTAATGCTACTAATACTACTAATGCTGCCAACACTGCTAATGCTGCTATTGCTACTAATGCTACTAATGCAGCTAACACGGCTAATACTGCTAATGCAGTTAAAACTGCAGAAGATTGGATTTAAAATTAGAATTTGAAATGTGTTGATGGAAAACAAAATACGTGTGGTCCGTGAATTTGAAGTGCAGCTTGAAGATCGGCCATGATTGCTTTTTAGCTGAGTTTGATGTGTTGGAGGGAAGTGTTAGCAGAGTTAGCTTCATTAACAGAGTTAGCAGTGTTAGCTTTTGTTACAAACTGCAACAAAGGCCGGTCCATTCTGAAATACTTTAATGTAAACTTTAACCTATAATTACAACATTTAAGATTAAACTTTTACATTTAGATTTACACAAACAAAACATTTAACATTTAAATTTAGTAAAATTTAGCTAAATGTAAGAACAGTGAGCTAAGTAACAATAAAATGTTAGTGTAAAGTTTAAACTCGGATTTTACACTCAGAAAGTGAGCTAAATATGGAACTATGCTAATATTTGTTTATTTTCCACAGCAGCCTGCAGCTCACTGTGGACCTGGTCCTACCTGATGTGGGTCTGGATCAGCCTGTTGCTGGAGCACAGAGCAGCAGCCAGCAGAGCCACTCCGTCCATGCTGATGCTGTTGTCACCGACACTGAAAGACACGAAAAAAACGATGAGTCATGTTTCCACAGTGTTGTCTAAACAAACTGGTACTGACTCGGGGTAAACACGGCGGCTGTAGGAACCGGCTCCTGGTCTGGGACTGGAGCTGCAGAACTTACTGAACTTCCTGGACTTGTTTCAGCCGAGGCAGAAGCTCCAGCAGCTTCTTCAGACCTTTGTCTCCTAAACGATTGGAGGACAAGCTGCCAGGAAATACAGAAATGAACGAGGCTTCATTTAATGCAGAGTCACTTTTAAAGAATAATAAATATTTGTTTGTTTTTATTTACTCCAACTCTGTGAGACCAGAAGAGGTCCCCAAACTTCTCCAGACTCGGTCCAGGTCACTGGGCAGCAGGTCACAGCAGCTGAGGCTGACAGGAAACAGATTTATTATTATTATTATTATTATTATTATTATTATTATTATTATTATTATTATTATTATTATTATTATTATAACTTTACAGCCAGACTGAACTAAAAACTGAATCAACTTTAAATCTGCAGGAGAAGAGATTTCCGGATGAAAATATTTGTTGTATTTATGAAAATAAATAAAAACAAACCAGAGTCTTTTAGATATTTCAGTTTTCTCTCTGCCTCCAGGAAACAGAACCGACACCAGAACCGGGCTCTGCAGCCTGAAACAGAAGCAGACACGTCACACACCTGCAGCTCCTCTGGTTACTGTTCGTTTGGGTTTCAGAGCAGATAAATGTGGTTCTGGACCTGATGGTTAGTTCTGCCACAGAGGGACAGTGGGACAGCAGCACCGTCAGGACCACCAGACCGTCCACAGACGAGCAGCAGCCATTTAATCTGAGAGGAAAACAAACAGATTAAAGAAATGAACAATCAGAAACCTGCAGCTTCACGGTTCTGGTTTCTGAGTCGTACAGGATGTTTTCAGACACGCTGAGCTTTGGAACAAACTCAGTCAGAGTCTTTAAAGTTTCTTCATCCCACTGACCTCCGGACAAACTGAAGCAAAAACAGACAGATTACAGATTGTTAATTAGATTATAACAAAAAACAGACAGATTACAGATTATTGATTAGATTATAACAGAAAACAGACAGATTACAGATTATTAATTAGATTATAACAAAAAACAGACAGATTAGAGATTATTTATAAGATAACAAGAAAAATTACATTTATTGTTAAAATACTGAGCGCTGAAGAAGCTGAAATGTAGCTGCTAGAGCTAAAAGATGCAGAAACTAGCTAACTGTCCAAATAAGCAAAGTGCAAGCTAAAAAACAAAATCTGCACAATGCTAGCTGAAAGCTAAATACAACAAAAAACTAACTAACTTGCTATAAAACAAAAATAACAAAACACTTCCTAAAGGTAGCAGAACACTTGTTTAAAGAAACAAAAATTAGCTAAAACCTAAATGTAGCAAATGGCTAGCTAAGAGCCAAAAGAAGCAAATTATTACCTAAAAGCAAAATGTATCAAAACAGTAATGACAAGCTAAAAGCACTTTTGTTAGCTTCAAGCTAAAAGTAGCAAAAGACTAGCTTAAAGAAACAAAACACAAACTAAAAGCACTAAAAGGTTAGTTAAAAACTAAAAGTGCTAAAATGTTAGCTAAAAATAGCAAAAGGCTAACTAGGAGCTAAAAGCAGCAAGTTACTTCCAAAAACCTAAACGTATCAAAACAGCAGTAAAAAGAAAAAAGTAGCAAAAAGCTAGCTAAAAATAATGAAATACAAACTGAAAGCATTGAAAGGTTAGCTAAAAGCTACAGTAGTAACAAAAACTAGCTAGAAGAACTAAAATATTAGCTACAAATAACAAAACGCTAGCTAAAAGTAGCAAAATGCTTTCTTAAGTAACAAAAATATCTAAAAACAGAAAAAGATAAGCTGAAAGCTAAAGTATGAGCAGACGGGTGTTTTTGGTTCTACGTACTCGAGGACAGACAGAGAGCGACAGTTCACCACAGACTTCAGCAGAGTTTTCATCTCACAGCTGCTCCACTTCTGATTCAACAAGCTGAAAAAGATCAAATAAAGCTTTATTAAAAACAATAAAAGTTCAGCTTCATGTAACTCGTTAATAAAAACATTTGAGTCAAATCATTAGTTCACAGAATAAATGTTTGAAATTGTTCTTTAAATCTGATCTTTATCTTTAGGAACAAAGTTCCTGAAGGAAACAGTAACAACATGCTACCTGACTGCCGGCTCAGGGTGGCTTTTATGGCTGCACATGTTGGGAAACATAAAAGAATAAATTATTCCTTTGTTCTTTTTATGGTTTTATTTTCTTTATTAAACCATAAAACTCACCTGTTGCTTTCAGAGTCTTGAAAGAAACTTATTGTCAATTCTTTCACCCCACTGAGAAGATCAAAGATGGAAAGTATCAGTTTGTGTCAATCATCAGAAAGTTTACCTGCTTTTAATAGATCAAAGGAACTCCTGTCACCTGTCTGCTTTTAGACAAAGCTTTATGAAAAACGAAGAAAAAAAGATTTTGATTAAACTTTGTGATCAGTGTCGTCTGTGTGTGTGTGTGTGTGTGTGTCCATGTTTTTGCTACTTGGTGGGGATAATTTTTTCAGGGAAACACATCCTCATGAGGACCGAATGCTCCTTATTTAATGACCAGTAGATGAATGGAAGTCAATGGAAAGTCCCCACAAGGATAGAGAAACAATAGCATGTGTGCGTGTGTCTTCATACTCTGCATGAACCTTCTGGATGTTCCCACAGGAAGACATTTTCTGGAGGAGACAACCTGCAGCTTTGAGAGACGTGTTGTTCCGCCCCAGCCTGGACAAACACCAACATTCACACATTAAATGTCTTTTAAAAAAAGGACAGAACTGATCAGGACTCAGGATGGATCGGGTTCCTCAGCAGAACAGACGTACGTTACAGAAACCAGGTTCTGCAGTTTGGTGAAAATCTCAGCAACGTGTTGGATTCCTTCGTCCTGCAGGTTGTTGTCGCTGAAACTGAAACAAAGGAATGTTTTACTGCATCACAGGTTCACCTGTGTAACACCTGGCTCAGTGTCGTTACAGCAGAAAACCTACTTGAGTTCAGTGATGGTGGGACAGTTCTGGAGACCCGAGGCCAGACTGGCTGCACCTGCAGCTGTCAGACTGGCACCACAAAACCTTCAGAGAACAAACAGATCTTTGAACAGAACGTTCCTTCAAACACAAAAAAATCACTAAACAAAAATAGAAAACCTACTCCAGTTTTCTCAGGGCTGTAAACTCTGGTAAAATAGTCGACAGCTTTCCTGCAAACTTGTCTGCATACTTACGACTGCGAAAACTGGGGGAAAAAAGAAAATATTTTTACTCTTTGACACTTTTGTTCCAGTTGTCTGTGACAGAAACTGCTGTGTTTTGGAAATAATTGGTGATATGACACATTTCATGCAACAGGGATCATGATATATCACAAAATATAATGATATCTCATTATTTATTGTGATATATTGTGATACCTGATATATCACAATATATCGCAATACCTCGATATATCCAGATACCTCATGATATACTGCTATATATCAAGATATCTCAAGATATTTTGCGATATCTCATGATATATTGCGATATCTCATGCTATATTGCGATATAGCATGATATATTGCAATATCTCATGATATATTGCGATATATCAAGATATCTCAAGATATATTGCAATATCTTATGATATTTCATGATATATTGCGATATACCAAGATATATTGTGATATCTCATATCTCATGATATATTGCAATATCTCATGATACCTCATGATATATTGCGATATATCAAGATATATTGTGATATCTCATGATATATTGCAATATCTCATGATATATTGCAATATCTCATGATATCTCATGATATATGGCGATATATCAAGATATCTCATGATATATTGCGATATACCAAGATATATTGTGATATCTCATATTTCATGATATATTGCAATATCTCATGATACCTCATGATATATTGCGATATATCAAGATATATTGTGATATCTCATGAT
>JARVJO010000002.1:6093882-6124790 GCA_031762555.1 Cynodonichthys magdalenae
TCGGGTCGGGTTCGGACACGTTGCCGATGGGCTCGGGCCGGGTCGGGTCAGATTTTTTCGGCCCGAGGACACCTCTACGTTGAAATGAGGGAAGTTTCTCACACAAACAGGGTAGGTGTTTTACGGCTCCGAGGCTCATCGTTTTACATTTCAGCTGAACAGATCGACACAGGAAGCTTTAAATTCCATGTCCTCATTAGAACACTTGCAGAAATAACTGAGGAACTGTTTTGTTCCTCACAGGTTAATAAAACCAGCCGTGTGAAGAGAGGAACAATGGGTGTGTGCTGGCTGGATGTGCAACACAATGTTTGCAAACATGTTCCTGACCTAGCAGCTACTTGATGAACTGTTCAGTAAGAACGTAGAGATATTAACTTTCCAGCTTGGTGTCATATGGGCAATCAAAAAGTTACCATCAAAACAGTTGTGGACACCCTGGAACGCAGCACGGCAACTTGGCCGTGATGAATCATCAACAAATAACAGAACAACGTGTTTCAAATCGGGAAATGTCAAACACGTTTTACTTTATACCGTCTAAGTTTCTTTTTCTTTTTTTTAATTAGACCGAGTCCTTGATGAATTCTGCGTCACGACATGCGCTTATGAGCTTAAAGTCTTTTTCCACAACAGTGTTGTGTGAAGTTTGGAACCTTGTTTCCTAATCATGTCCTCTTTCACGTTTGTTTTTGTGCACATTTTAGTTCAACATTTTACAAATGCACAGAAGAGATGTGGGCGTGACGGGGTGAGACATGCAGGAAAAGGTACTTGCATGCACGGAGAAATGAATGACGCAGCTCAACCGAAAAATGCAACAGACAAAGGGCCAAAAGTGAAAGGCATGTGGAGAAACTCTCAATGAGAGTGCGCGGTCCTTTTTATATTACATAAGCATGAGGAGGACTTGAACACACGGTGAGACTTTACTAAGCCCTGTGGGAAACATATACACAAGCACCAACCGTGGAAATGAGTTGGATTTTTATGACAAATTACACAACATTTTATATTACAGCATATCTGATCTTCCTAAAACTTTTCCGTGTTGAAAATCATTTTTACATGAATGCATCTCATTTCGTTTTGTGTCAACGGATTTCTAATTTCCCTCTGGCATCAATGAAGTATTTTTGAATTGAGTAAAATGACCACGACACACCAATCAACACTGGTCATGCAGCCCAGAGCAAAGCATTGCTGTCATTCCACAAGTTTGCCTCAGTTCAGTAGACGATGTCAGCTCAAGCTTTGCCTTCTGTTGGGTGTTTTCTGTGGACCTTAGTGGATACAATGAAAGAGGAGGTCCTGACCTGTAGTATCTGGACTGCAGATAAGTGGAGCAGACGGCCTTGGAGACATGGCTGGCTGAGCCAAAGTCAATGACTTTAACTCTGTAGGGCTGCCTGGAGGGGTCCACCAGCATGATGTTTTCAGGCTTCAGGTCAGCATGGATCAAACCCAGATCCTTCAGCTTCTTTAGAGCTGTAGCCACCTGCAAAGTAAATGAAAACAGTTTGAATAAATCACACTTTTCTGACCATACTCTATTTGTTCCATTAAACACAATGTATTTATTTTCATGACATTTTATTCTCATGTTGTGCAACAGAAGTCAGCTTACCTGCTGCAGAATGGGTCTGATGATTTTAAGAGGCAAAGGACTGAACTTGTTCTGCTTTAGGAAGTCGTACAGGTTTTGCTCCAACATCTCAAACACCAAGCAGGTGTGGCTGCGGTGCTGAAAGCACTCCAACGCACGCACAACGTTGTGCTCATCTGCATTCTCACCGCTCAAACGGGCCAGGATCTCCACCTGGGATTCCGGAGACAAAAAGGATTTGAGACTTTTGTTTGGGGTGTACACATCCAATCCCAAAGAAGATGAGACATTTAAAATATTAATACAAACAGAATGGAATGATGAGCAAAATTCATGACATCAGAGATGTTCGCAGTTTTTCATTGTGAATAAAATATGGGTTTATAGGATTTGCAAATCCCTGCCTTCTGTTTTTATTTGCATTTTACACAACTTCTTCAGAGTTAGGCCTGTAAAAAGACAAACAGTCACCATGAAGAAACTCCACAAGCTGTGTTTCAAAATGTTCTGTGTTGCTGTGACACTGCAACAAACTTGTAGTTTGGACTGTGTATTGGTGAGAATTTGATGGTATGATACTTATCACAACACGGGGGTCACGATATGATATAGTGCAACACTGTAAACAAGGCGATTTAGACATTTTTTCTCCAAAATCGATACAGGGTTTTAAAGAATCGATAGTATCAGGAAATTAAATATCGTGATATTTCAGTGTATTGATATTTTCTTACACCCCTACTTGTAGTAACATTTCAATCAAAATATTTAGTTTTAAAATTTAGATAAATATACAAGAATATTTTTGTTCTACTCCGACGAAGTCTCACCTCAATCTGTCCTTGTCGTGCATAGGATGGGTGGTTCTTCAGTATTTTGACCGCCACCACTTCATTCGTTCCCCTCTTCCAGCACTTCACCACCTGGCCAAAGGTGCCCCGACCCAGAAACTCCAAGACCTCATAGCTGTTCTTCAAGGAGTACAGAACTTCGTGCTGAACCAACTGATAGTCCCCGTCTCCCGATCCAGTTCGACTCAGCGTAGTGCCCACCACCGCATCAGAACTTTCGTCAGGCCTCATTTCAGTCCCGTCGACTCCGACGCCTGCCACCGCGTCGACCCTGTTGTGTTGAGAAGGCAGTGTCCCTCCGCCGCCTGCTCTGACAGCGTCGCCGTTGTTCCCAGTGCTGGTCTGCAACATGGCCACAGGAGGAGGAAGTGACGGTAAAGCAGACACCTCCTCCACTATCTGCATGGTCCTAAAGCGATTGCTCGCCTGCGGTTGTTCTCCACCTTCACCTGTCTTCTGGTCACATCTCTGGGTGGCACTCGAGTCAATGAAGGTGACGTATCCTACTCTTCCTTGGGCTCTTCTGCTTCTGGCTTCTTCCCCGCAGTCCAAGTCTCCACCTTCTCCTCCACCACACTCTTCCTGTGGTACTCTATGATCAACAGGCTGCTGATCCTGGATCCCAGCTGGACCTTCTATCAGGCCTCCCCCCCAGCTTCCCACACTCTGAACTCCCGTTGACTGCAAAGTCCACGGCTCAGTTTCCACAAGCTGTTGACCCCTGTGTAGTCTTCCTAAATCAGCACCAGTTGAAGACGGGACAACGTTGTTGGGATACGCGATACCGTAGTTGACTCCAATCACATAGGTCTTGGGCGGAGGTCGATGCTCAAAGGCTCTGCTGGTGTTGTAACTGCGGTGGACTTCACCCGAGTGTCTGCTGGTACCACTGCTGCTGCTTCCTAAGGCACTTGTTTGAGCTGAGTGCAGATGTGACGGATAGACTAAGACTTGTGAGGCCATACCTTTAAATACACAGAAGATAAACAAAAGTTAAAGAAAAATAATAAACATGTTTGTTTTAAGGTAGCATCACTGGACTGGAAAGCTGCATTTGTCAAGTAATCTCCAGAACATCTCAAAACATTTGTGGAAGTTTTTAGATCTGCTCATATGAGTCACAGAAACTTGTAGTCAGCTTGAAACTGTTTCTAGTGAAAAGTTTGTGAAAAAAAGAAAAAAGAGGAAGTGATGAAACTGAAATACCATCTTCCTCTCTCCATCCTCCTGGGGTAAGTTGAGGACAACAAAAAGTAAAAAAAAAAGATTGATTTAAAAGCCACCAAAGCAAATACAACGTTCACCCTTCATGGAAAAGGGAACTAGTTTTCTGTAACGGGAGCTGGGGGAAGCCCGGTGCATCTAAGGCTTGTTCCTGCATGCTACCATGGGGGGTCAGTTTCATCCAAAGTAAAACCGCACAGCAAACAGAGAGGAAAACAATATACTATGACGTGTGAAGAATGTTCTGTACTTCAGGAGCATTTCCCAAAGACACCTACAGCAACAAAACGACTTATGACTGATCTCTCCTAACTAATCTTTTCCTAGCCTCACTGTCTGACACACCATTGACAAACTGTTGTACCACAGAGAAGTATTGTTGTGACGTTCTGTCATGGCAACAACCTAATCTTGGACCTGTTTTACAAATGACACCAGAATCAACCAATACAGAAGTGAAAAGAACAGCCTAAAGTTTGAATAATGCAACATTTGAACTGACGCAACTCTGTCACTTTCCACAGAGTTTTTACAAAAACACTTTTAAATAGCATTCGAACAACTTTATTACTACAAAGTAAGTTTTATATGTCACATACATTCTGTAGTTTTGAGTCGAATAGTTAGTCCTAAACATTTAAATCCAGGTTTTCTTCAGTTCAGTAGAGTCTGTACCATTAAAGACTACTGTTGTGTACAATCCAATAGGAGTAATGCAAGAACCCAAAACTCTGAATATTTTCACAGTGTGCTTGTTGTTTTCCATCAGGATGATAGCAGGGTAAGCACTCAAAGCCTGACAGAGGCTTTCTTAGTCTTGTGCAATCTGTTAAATTCCACTGCACAACTTAGGAGAGCCTTCCTGCAAACCCACAACCGGAGACAGGCTCACACCAAACAGATGAATCGATCAGCTGCTGTACATCTCATACTGACACTGCCTACTCAGGCTTTTTTTACGTTATAGATTTATTAAAGCCTATTACCAAGTGTCCTAAGCTTCATATTACTAATAATGATTTTGCATTTGTTTTTGTAAGTGTTTTAAACAACGCTGATCATGGACATGGCCTGCAAATTCTAAACTGGAGAAACTCGAAATATTTTATTTGCTTTTTTATTATTTATTTTCTGCAAAAAACACTGACAGTTCAGTTCCTATCCATTAGGAGAAAATAAAACTTCTAAATGACAAGCTCTTCTGTACAAACATTGTTCCAAACACTGACACCAAAACCTGAAACGTGATTGTTATCTATGATCGTTGCAAATACAAAACAAACTGCTACTCTGTCACTGCTATTAGCGCTTACGAATGAAATCACTTGTTCATTTATTGATACACGTCAACACATGATTCTCTGAAGAAACACAAAACAACGCAGAGATTCCGTTTGACTTTTTGTAAGCACATTCCTCTCATTGCAGCAGGTCTTTGCACCACGATAAGCTGAAAACAGGCAGAGGCCCAGCATGTTAGCCACACTTCCTGAGGGTTTCCAAACAGAGCCGTAGACCGTGCTCCGTCTGGGCCCAGACTCCAGTGATCGCAGTGTACAGGCTTGATCACATGTCCCACACAGGCCACTCGTAAGGTTGATCAGTTTAAGAACAAAAAGACTTGTTTGCAAGACAGTAGACTCCCAAACTGCACACACAGGCTCAGACAGGCAGAGGGGTGTGCCTCAAAGTCAACATTACAAGAAACACACCTCATATCTTCTGTCATGTAAGGGCAGCGAATTTCAACAAACTACTGACTGTATAACCAGATACTCTTTACTCCCCAAGTAAAAACCTGAACTGACTACAACTGAATTAAGTGACCAACACTATAAAAGTTGGAGCCATAACTTCCAGAAAGCCAACAGGAGGTTATAATTACAATTCCAGCAGCCAAACATAATTATACATCAAATTATACACAGACAAACTCGTCTTCTCTTTAAGTGCCACCCAAAGCTGAAAGCCAGGCACTGATAATAACTTGATGATGCAACCGAGAAAGAATTACTGACAACAGCAGAAGAGCCACCATCATGGGGTTGGTCAGCATGGTGAAAATATGTTATCCTCCTCACTATGCTTGCCATCAGTCTTTCAGGGACACTTGCACGGTCTCAGCTGTTATACCTTCTGCCAAACTGTGTAGCCAGATATCCCACAGGACGACCAGATCCGAGCCTGAAATAGAGATCCACCACAGAGGGGACAAACACACACACGTACAGAGTGTTTGCATGTTCAGCTGGCGTGTTTTTACATCTGTAAAATTTGCTACAGATTCATCTAAGTGACAGTTAACATACGGGAGAAGGGTGTGTGTGTGTGTGTGTTGTACGTGTAAGTAAGGGGGATGGGCAACACAAACCAAGACACCTGTTGAAACTTCTGTTGTGGCAACTTATTGTGGTGGTATGGTTTGTGGGGTAACCTAATTCACCTGGAACAACCAAACTAGAATATTTTTTATTTAGTAAGTAAGCGACCAACAGTGTGTTACAAAAACAACACATAAGCAAAAATTACAACTTAACCATAGCTGCTAATTTCACACTCATTAAAATCAACCATCTGCAGTTTACTTAAAGTGATTAGCTTCTGGGGCTTTACACCTGCCTGCTAAAGATAAGACTAAAGTTAGCAAACAGGCTAACTGCGAGCGATTTCCTGAACGTTAAAATATAGCTGTTAAACCGCCAACAAACCACAGAAAGTGTTTCTGACTGTCAGGTTTTACAGATGAGATGACATACCTTCAGTAACAACAGCAAAATGTATCACACAGAGCGTCAAGGAACAGTCTAGCACCGAGGATCCGCACCACAGTGACAGTGAAACTCTGCATCGGTGCTGCTGTTTCTGCTGCCATCTTGTTCAACGACGAGAACGGACCCAGCGACTTTTCGCACATTTGAAGCTCTTTTTTAACGCAAAAAAACTCGCTGTTACAAAAGCGAGATATAATCCATCATCTTGTCCGCCGTCCCGGGACTCGTCGAACGTTAGTCTTGCGTCTAGTTCGGACGAAGGTCGATGTTTGTAAACTTTTACATGTTACTGCGCCTCGTCCCCGACTGAGATAGCTTGCTGGCAGCTAGCTGTTGCTGCTGGTTCTGTAGCTTGTTGCTTCTACGCATGCGCGGAATGCTTGGACGGGTAGTGGGAGGAGCCAACGAGCTGCGTCCATATGCGTCAGAGTCAAAAAATTTCACTTCCATATTTACACCAGATATATATACAACATACCACTATCTTACAATGTTTACTTAACACTAATTATTGAAATGTAGGTAAAATTCTGCTAAATAAGTGCTGTTGAGTATTAATAAATAATACATAGAAGTGTTTTTCCAGTATTTCTTGGATTAGGGCTTTTAAATTGAGGTTCTGGCTTCATCCACTGTCTGGTATGAGTACTACATGCCTGTAGCTTTGTTCAAATGAACTGAAACCTTTTAAAATATTGGAATATATTATAGCATCAATCTATTTCTTCAACATACTGCTATCATAAATTAAATAATATGCAGTTTTGAGGGAGAAACAATGCTTTATTTGCTCATTTTGTGAACATTCAACAACAAACATCTGTGCAGTGAATCAGTCATGGTGGTACTCATTTGAAGAACAAGAAACATAACTTAAAAGTTTGGCATTTAGCAGTTACAAAAGACAAATGTTAGACTTAAAAGCAAAGAGTCAGTCAAAATAAAATAGTTGAACATCTATAGAACCAACAGGAATTAACAATCCATTATTAATGAATAAATGATAAAGCTAAAGCTAAGCAACACTTAAACAGCTAGTTCAGTCAGACCACAGTACCTGTTGACGTTCCCTTCAGTAAATATATTTGGATAACTTTATTTATGTAAATCATGTATTTGTCAGGATTATATTCATCACATGATGAACCAATCCAAGAGTGTTTTATTAGCTTGAAAAATTTGTCTCAAAACGGTCACAAATGTGATTTACAAAAATGTAAAATGAGTCGTCTGTTATTTAAACTGCATGTTTCAGTCCATTAGCAAATAACAGGCAAACCTGAACACAAATGGAGCTGTATTATGAGTTATATCACATTAATCTTTAACCTTAAAAGTTGATCATTTCTGTATTTAAACGGCTTCTTATGCAGGCAAGATGCATGGAGAGAAAACAGTGTTTTTTTGTGTAATTTCCACATGAGAAAGATTTTATTTTTTGTTTTTTTATTACCTTTAAGTCTTCATATATAACTCAGTTATCCACCAGATCAAATGTACCACTAACCGACGTTATCTTTTATTAAAGACATGTCGTTTGGTTGGATAAAAATTTAGGAGATATCCCTCCTCAACCATGGAACAGGACTGAATGATGGCTCGAAGCAAAAGGTAGGAGAGGCGGAGCGCTGCTCGGCGCTTCACTTAACTGGAGCGAGGAAAAAAATACACTTTGTCTTTGGTATCTTAACAAAAGACATTTAAACCATAATTGTATAACAAAGAATTGTGTTTTTAACACTGCAGTATTCCTTGAAACCAATAACCACCCTATCTGTCTTATTGCAGCCGTAATAAATAGTCAGTTCTCCAGCAGAACCCTTGCTAGTGATACCGGTTAAGTTTATGCCAGCACAACTATTGTAAAAGTCACAATTATTATTTTACTGATTAAATAACACAGTGATCAGAACTGAAACGGTGTTTTTGTTTAGATCAGGTGAGTTTAAGGTGCACATTCTGCAGAGCCAGCTCCCCTTTACAGAGGGGCAACAGCGGAACCACAGACCCCCTCGCCGCACCGATCCTCCCTACGTCTCTGTGGCGGGGCTCGCCCCCGATGTCAGGATTTCCTGGAGGATCTTTTGGTAGAACGGGGAGAAGACCAGCTTGTTGAAGTTGACCAGGCGGCTGAAGCGAACGGAGAGCTCTTTGAGCTCCCTGTTGATGGGAGCCAGACCACCCGGGAGAGGAGGGGGGGTCTTGTGTTGACTGGACTCCAGGGAAGCCAGGAGGTAGCTCTGAAGCCGGGAGTCTGTGAGGAGAGAGGAGTTGCGGGAAGAAAAACGGTACTGATCAGGGGACAGAGATATTCGGCGAGCGAAGCTCTTCTTACCCATCAGCTTACGGACGGTGTTATCTGGCTCAATGACAGCAGAGATCTGTCCCATCAGAGTATCCTTACGGTCGGCTGAAAACGAAGAGTATCCATGGTGGCTCAGACAGTGACTCAGCTCAACACACAGTTTCTCCCCGATGGTCACTAAGGCCTCCTGTATACTAAAAGACAATTATATTAAAACCTGTCCTAGCATGGAAGGAAAGTGGGCACAGTTCCACTCAACTGCTAACCTGCTAACATCACAACTAATATTTTCCTGAGCGGTTTAGCATTTGCATTATAAATTAATATTAATTATTTTCTTTGCTATTAAAAAGCATTTAATACACGCCACCATGTTCTTATTTGCCATGACGTGTTTGATTCAGCTTTTCTAAGTCACCAACAAGAACCAGAAAGTGACGTCATCCTCAAAAGAAAAATATTTCCTCATTCAGACTCTCCTCTTATTTATGGACCAAATCGTGACAGTTTCAGTTTACAGGCAAAATACACACTTTAAAATGAATTTTAGCCAAAACTGAACAAGAATTTGTCAAGAAAAACCAAAGCAGAGCTAAATAAATTGTTAGCTGTGCTCACCACTGAGTGAATATTCGTACTCACGGTGAGTGCATATCTGCGAGCATGACGCTGACGGTGTTTTTAAGGGTCTCCATCAGTCCTGGCAGGCCTGAGATGGCCTCTCCTGTCGTCGTGTAGACTATAAGGAGCACAGAGGAGAGCAGAACTAACCGCTCGGCCTCCTGCTGCATCTCCTGGAACCGGACCTGATCCATCAGAACCGTCTGCACGGGAACATAATCATTCAAGTTTAAGCCACAAAACTGAAACGACCAATGAAAAAAAGCCTGAGAGCCTACCTCTGGGAAGGGATCCACAGCGTGGTCCCACCGGAGCAGGCGGAGATACGCGTGATTGTGAACGTTTAGGAACGAGAGCGATGACGACTGAATGGAGGCAGCGCCACGCCCATCCGTTTCTCTCAGGAACTTCACCGTTTCCTCCAGCCACTTCTTAGTGTAGTCTAACGCGTCTAAGGAGGAAAGGGACGCTTTACTTTTTAACAGTACCTTTTAAACTGATACATAAATAATTCAAAAATAAAAACAAATCAGCTTCATAAATAGACCATTTATTTTAAAATAAAGATTCTTACCTGAACGACCTCTAGGGACGAAAAAACAATTATAAAAACTTGATAAATGAGGACATTTTCTGCAGAAGGGATTACTTACTGGGTTGTTTCTCTAAAAACTCCTGGAACTTGTTCCTCTCGTACTCAACCGACTGCTGCATGAGATGAGGCCTGATGCTGCTCAGAGCGAAGTTAGCCATGTCCACCTTCATCAGGTCCAGCACAGAGAAGATGGCTCTGATTGGAGCAGAAAGACAAATGAATCTTTCATTTTTAATTTCCTCTGAGTGGGTCTGCTTTACCATCAGGCAGCTGTTATGGTGTGGACGCTGAGTCAGCATTTACAATGCTTTTTTTGTTTGTTTTTTTTCTCCACTTCTGCATAGACAATCAGATCTCAAAACATTCAGCTCATTAATGAAATTAGTGCACTGATGTTTAGCTTTTTTAACTTACACTGAGCTCTCTTTGATTCTTTTAAAGCTGTTTTAAACTCCTCCTGTTTGCCTTTTTGTTCTGATTTTAGTTTATAACTAATCTTTTGTTACTTTTAGCTAGCCCAATGATATGTTTAGTTTATAACTGCTGGTTTGGGGTTTTTTTGTTTGTTTGTTTTAGCTAGCCTTTTGTTTTTAGATTCAAGCTACAATTCTGCTACTTTTTGCTTTTACACAGACTTTTGCTACTTTTATCTAGACTTTTCCTACATACCTTTTGGTGAGATTTTTGCTTCTTTATCATTTAGCTAGCATCTTGCTACCTTTAGTTTCTAGCTAGCATTTTGCTTATAGTTTATAAAGTCTTAGCTACTTTTTACCATTTGCTATATTTAGTTAGCTTGCTGCTATTATTAGCTTTTAACTGCTGCTGTTCTGATTCTAGCTATCCTTTGGATTTTAGCTTCTAGCTACAATTTTGCTACAATTTGCTTTTATTACCAATAGCTAGCTGTTGCTACTTATACCTTTCGGCTAAATTTTTGCATCTTCATAATTTAACCATCATCTTGCTACCTTTAGTTTCTAGCTATCCTTTGGATTTTAGCTTCTAGCTACAATTTTGCTACAATTTGCTTTTATTACCAATAGCTAGCTGTTGCTACTTATACCTTTCGGCTAAATTTTTGCATCTTCATAATTTAACCATCATCTTGCTACCTTTAGTTTCTAGCTAGCCTTTTGCTTATAGTTTATAAAGTCTTAGCTACTTTTTAGCATTTGCTACATTTAGTTAGCTTGCCACTATTATTAGCTTTTAACTGCTGCTGTTCTAATTCTAGCTAACCTTTTGATTTTAGCTTCTAGCTACAGTTCTGCTACAATTTGCTTTTACTACCATTAGCTAGGCTGTTGCTACTTATACCTTTTGGCTAGATTTTTGCGTCTTCATCTAACTATCATCTTTCTACCTTTAGTGTCTAGCTAACATTTTGCTTTTAGTTTATAGTGAGCCTTAAGCTCTATACCATTTGCTTCTCTTTATCATTTGCTACCTTTAGCTAGCATTTTACTATTTAGCATTTAGCTAGTGTTCTGTTTTTTTAGCTTTAGGAAGTAAATTTCGGCTTCTTTAGCAAATTGCAGCAAAGTCATTCAGTGCACAGCGTTCACACTAAATCATGGCAGAAAAAGCAGTTTCTCCAGTAAAGTCTTCTTATCTGAACACAGGAGCGTCACTCCACAACCTGATTCTGACCTGATGAAATTAGACAGTTAAAGATAAACTAAAGCCCGGAGCGCGTGGAGCTAATAATAGCTCGTGTCTCATCACAGGGTTTACTTCAGCAGAGGCACGATATCAGTGATCTCCTTCAGCTTGTTGATGTCCTCGTCTCTGCAGGGAGCGCACAGGGAGCCCATCATCCCGACGATGAACTGGGACAGCTGACCGATGTCTAGCGCTCCGTTCTCAGCCTGCTGCTGGATTAGAGGAAGATCCAGAACCTCCTCGATCTGGGAGCGCAGGCGACCGTGGCCCGGCAGCAAGAAGGACAGCAGTGTCTGGAGAAGAAACAGAGAAACACGTGTTAAACATGCTTCATACCAGAGAATAATAATCATAAATAAAGAGAATATGAGATGAAGATAATGACTTATAAGCTTAACTCACTCTCACACAGTTTAGCGTTTTGAAAAACCTCACTGGGGCACTTCTTTATATTTATTTAAAGTCAAAAATTTATTCTATAAAAACAAAAACTCTCGCCTCATATTGACACATTAGGTTATCTTTTAGCTAGCCTTTTGCTTTTAGCTTCTAGCGAGCCTTCTAGCTATTTTTTTAGCAAGTTTTTTACTGCTTTAAGAAGGCTTTTTGCTACTTTTAGCTTCTAGCAGCTATCCTTTTTAAACTTCTAACTGGCCTTTTGTTACTTTTAGCATTACCTAGCGTTTGCAACTTTTAGCTAGTCTTTTACAAATTTTCTGTATTTTAACTACCCATTTGCAAATTCTAACATTTTCTACTTAGATAGTTTTTTGCTATTTTAAGCTGGCACTCTGCTTTTTTTTTAGCTAATTAGCTTTAACAACTCTTCTTTGTCTTAGTCATTCAGCACTTAGCATTAACACTTTAAGTATTGGGTTTCAGTTAGCTCAGCTTATTTTAAAAGCCTGGCATGTTAGGAAGAGGACACTTTGTTTAAAGAATGTTTATGTCCATCTGCTTTTGTGAGTATGTTTTTTTTTTTTGTCCTGTAGGCCTGTGTGGCCTGAGCATCTTTTAGGTGTATGACATTTGAAAAGTAAAATTCTCTCTCTCACTGCATTTTTAAAGATAATGCCATTTTTCTAGTTAAAACGTTAATTCTTAATAATCAGCTTCATGCCTGACCTCTTTAATCTCTCCAAGAAGTCTGACGGAGTGCTCGTAAGACGGCGGCTCCTCCTTCAGCTGAGCTTCCAAACAATCCCAGAAGGCTTTGTGCATGATCTCCTTCACTTTGTGCTCCAAGCTGAACCGGGACAAACAGTTTGTAAACCATCTCTGCAGCACCACTGGGACCAGCTGGAAGGTCACACTTTCTTTTCAAATGCTCACCTGCCTTCAGGAAGCTCTGTGGCTTTGACCTGAAAATCCTGGTTGACCATCATTTCATGAGCTAAAGCCATGTTGGTCACTCCTTTGGCTGTCTCCATCAGCTCCTCCACAGAGACAAACCTGGGGGGGCTGGCTGTGAGCACACGAAATGTGTTTACTACTACAAAACACTTCCAGAGATAACGAGAAAAAAAGAGGAGTGTTAACTGAAAAGACTAAAATTAAAACGTTCCCAACAAACAAATTTATAAACTCGTACAAAAAGTACGAGATTTCTTAGGTTCAACTGAACTTTGTGTTTGAAAATGTAAGAAAAACAAACCAAATAGTCACAGTAACTCTTCAAAAATGTGATTCAAATAGCTCAGAAACATGTTAATACCACAGTAATAACATAGTTCAGGTGTCTGAATGTTTTGTTGTGTATATTTAACGACTGGTATGAACAGATTTTATGAGTCTTCGTGTGGTTGGATGCCATAAATGAACCAAAACTTAACATCATGATGATTATATCCACCTTTTATTATCAACCATTGTGGGGAAAAATACTCAGCTCGTTTCTTGTATTTTATTTCCAAACCTGCACAATACTGAACTGTGTAGGACCCCTGCTAACCGCTTTCCTCACCTTGTGGAGTGTGAGGGCTGGGACTGTTTGCCAGGACCCTCTTCCTCACAGTCTCCTCAGAAGCATCCTTGGATTTATCGCCTCCTCCGCCCTGGAAGCGGTCTGCCTCCTTCGGCATGCTGCAGTCTGCAGGACAACAGATCACAACAAATGATTCAAGCTGCAACCTGAAGGGTTTTTTGACATCCTCACAAAGTGCTACGTTTGTCCACAAACATGCAAAGATGCTGGGATATGAAGTTGTGACTGTGCAGTGTTGGGCTGTGATGTAGTGGTAGACACTGATTGATTGTTTTTGTGATGTTCAGAGGATGACATCACCTACAGAGGAGGAGGGGTACTGGAGTCTGCGCGATGCTAAATGTCATGAGGGATGTAAACACAACACAGACTCTTTGTTTTTCTGTCTGTTTATGCTCTTATTATTCACGGCACTAACCTTGAAGTTTGAAGCTGAGCGAAGACGGGTTTTAGTGTTCACTTGCCAGCGTGAACCCGACTCTCAGTCAACAACAAAACCGTAAAATAACGGAGTTTCCCTGTTGAAAAATACAATTAACCGCCACACAGCGCAGTTATCTATGTTCCAGATTTATTTTCAGCTTCCTCCCTGCAGAGCGACGAGGTTTCTTCCACTAAAACTGAGTTTTATTCACGTCGCAGCCCCAGTTTTCCAGCCTTTTTCCAGCGCCACTACCCCACCAATAACACCCGGAAGAACGAGGAGAGGATACCGGCAAGAGGCGTTTCAAAATAAAAGCGCTCAATTTAGTCGAGTGGAGTGATTTAAACGTGTCGACGCGGCAAAATATAAAACCGTTACAGGGTAATCACCCCAGACTTTATGACTTGATTTTCCCTGTTAAACATAATTGCAAGTCCTGGACCAGACTAATCCATTCTCACACACACCATCAGAGAAATTACTTTGAAGTAAAAACCGGAAATTGAAAACGTCTTTTTCTTTTGCTAGTGGAAAATGTTGCCCTCTAGTGGTCAACCTAACACTTTAGCTGCTTTGGTAATTATGAGTTTATTTAAATACAATACAGTTCAGGAACAAAAGGAGATGTCTTTTTTTTTTTTTGCAAAAAGAAACAAGATGCAAACTAAAAATGTGGCATTCATAAAATTGACTAGCCTGGTAAAAACCAGCCCTTTGAGCGGAACTAAGGGCCAGGCTAAAATTGACTGCAAGTTAGAAAATGTTGCAAACTTTTAAATGCAAACACAAATAACAAATGCAAGAAAACAAAGCTGCAGAGAAAAAAAAGATACATTATAAAAACCGACTTCATGTTACAAAAATGATGCAAGTTCACAAACACTTAACGGAAGTGCTCCAATATCCACTACCCTTTAAACTGGTTTAGGTCAGGGGTTCTCAAATTTTTCGGGTCTGGGGGCCCCTTACAAGGATGAAAATTTTCCAGGGACCCCCTCATAAAACCCCATGCTGTTTTTAAAAGTATTCAATGTCATTTTAACCATGACTTAAAGAAAGACAATAGTAACAACACAAACTATGTCAAACAGGTTCCCACACTGGGTTAACATTAAAGTCATGAACCTCGTGTAGCAAAATGCTAATGCTAATGCTATCACTGAGTATGTTATTAAAAAAAAAGGTTTTAATACAATAAAGATGTTATGAAAACTCTCCATTTGGACAGAACTAGATGTGTCCATGCTGCAGACATTAGGGATGTACTATACATTAATGTTTTATGTAGTTTTATAGTAGTGGAGCTGGATGATGCAACTTCCTCCTCATCAGAATCCACAATCATGTAGTGTGTGTGTGTGTGTGTGTGTGTGTTTTATCAACAACATATATGATATTTACAGGTGCTTTTACTTTGCAGGTGACTCCAATCAAAGGAACCTGAATGATCAGACAATCAGTCGGACTCTTTAAGTTTGTCTCTGTGTTTTTGGTGTTTTATGTATTGTTGGTCTTTATTTTGTGATCAGATGTTTGTGCCAGAATTCAAATCAGCCTCCTGCTGAACCAAGACCTGAACAAATTCCAATGGTGTAGTTTTAAGACTCAGTAGGTCAGGACTGAGGATCCTGTAGCGGATTCTAGTTTGTAAAAACCTCTTCACAACCTAAAATATCAGGAACAAAAGACTTGAATTAAAGAAAAAACAGCAGACAGGTTCTCCCTCACTAACTCAACAACAGGACTGTCTCTGTATAAACTTTAAAACCAAGTAATCTTTCAGATAATACATTTCTTTTCTGAATTTAATGCCTTTTTAATACTTAAAAACTCAGGGTGTTATAAAATGGTGGGTGTTTATATCATTATTATAATCTGGATTTGAAGTATTTTTATTAGAAGTATTTTTCTGAATATAACAAGTATTTGTTCAGAAAGTGTTTGAGAAGTTGATGCAGCTCTAATCTGGAATCAGATCAATTATTAAAAACACCAAACAAATGTTAACCAACCAACAGAAGGATTTAAAAGTTTTCAACCATTTCAAGCAGTGAAACAAGTTAAATTAAGTTAAATTTCAACTCTAATCAACTTTATTGTCCATAACCTTTCATCAAATGAAGACTTGCTTCTAACATCTGAGTCATTAAAGGAACCTCCTGCCAGATGAGAGCAGCTTGGATTGACTGCAGCTGGAGTTGAATCATGACTCGGCAGAAACACTTCTGAATGTGTTTAATAACTGTTTTAGTTGAGAGGAAAGAATCTGAAGCTTTGAAAAGGTTTTGGTTCCTCTCTTGACTTTTGGATCCAGATCTGCTGCATCAACTTTCACTTTATTTATTTATGTATTTATCACATCATCAACATTTCAGGATGCTTAAAAATCAAACTGTTAAGCCTCTTTTCTTGTTTACAATGTGTTGTGTACAGGGTTAGTTTTGTTTTTTATAAACTCAGGAAAAACAAGTACAATGAAGTCTGTCTTTGGGTTAAAAAATGTGACTATGCTCAGTACTTAACATTTGTGAAGTTCAAAAAGGCTTCCAGAGTTTTTTTTTCATGGAAACCAAATTTGACTGATGTTGTTTGTGTGGTGGTTAAATATTGAACAATGTTTACTTTGAGTGTTCAGTTTGATTTACAGACAGTAAACTGGTGTACTTGTAATTATCAGAGAATGTAAGCACTGCCATTTTATTTAAAAGCCTGATCCTGTTCTAAGGAAACTAAAATAAGAGTATTAAATGTTTTCCATTACATTTTGTCTGTTTGAAAGCTGCTGCCTTTTTTTTTTTTAATAAACTGCTTTTGTGCCATATGCCTATTTAAAATGTCTAAGTTTTGTCCTGTTTTTTTTCTACACTCCATTTCATTTCCCAACCAGTGGTTTTTGATATGGGCCATATAGGGCCCCCTGACCCCAGCGCCCCCCACTGTAAATTTGCATCATGAACAAGTTTTCTTTTGTAATTGAACATAACATGTCTGACCAAACAGTAGTCCTTTTCCATGCTTAGATTTGTACACTTTAACTTCATGATTTCACATTATATTTGAAATCATTAAATTATTATTTCTAATATTTATTAGCATGCAGAGCCCAATAAAGGGCAGGTGTTCAACAAGTACTGTTTAAACATCAACATCAGTTAGTTTTGATTGTATCATAAGATACGTGTTTAAATATTATAATTAATTAACAATGTTGGACAATTTCAAATAAGCTGTGTATTTCCCCCAATACTTTTTAATTTCACCCTACAACACCAGTAGGTGGCCACCAAAAAATCAGAAGAACAACAGAGCCGGCGTCGACCGTAGAAGAAGAAAGAGCAGCTAGCTAGCTAGCTGTTAGCTTCCCGCTGCTGCTGTCTTTAGATCATCATGGTCCAACTGGTGGGCTCACTCCGTAAAGAGCTGGCGGACTCTCTGTCCACCTGTAAGGTCCTGGTGGTGGGAGCAGGAGGGATCGGCTGCGAGCTCCTGAAGAACCTGGTCCTCACCGGCTTCAAGAACGTCGAAGTGGTTCGTTTGGAATTTCATTTGTGTTGGAGAGCCGGTTAGCATGTTAGCTAAGCTAGGTCTTTGTGCGGCCTCGGACTAATTGCTGAGACGTGGTTTTTCAAAGGCATGGAAATGTTTACTGTGGTTTCATGGTTACGTTTAAAAGTGTTCAGTCGTGGGCTTTAATCTATATGAATTGTGTTTATGTGATATAAACAAGAATATTTGGCGCCACTATCACTGCTAGCTAGCGGCTCATTGACCGGTGGGATGTTTTATTTCCAGCGCAGATGAACAGAGTCGGCAACATAGTTTTTCTGATTTTGTCGTGTGTTTTCAGCTTATTAGGGCAATAACATTTCACGAGAAATCCCACACTGTTATATTCATTATGATTCCTCGCATAGGGAGCTTTACAATAGAATATTTACCATTACCCAAAACAACCAGCATCAATAAGAAGCAGCTAAAATGAATTAAAAGTTCTCACTAGTTTAGGAAAATGACTCTAAGTGAACATTATTTTTATTTAATCATCTTGTTAGGCTTAAAGTAATTTGTTAATTTTTAATGACTAATAAATGGTTGCAGCTTTAAATGAATGAAGCACAAATGAGATATTAACATAAACAAACAGCATAGTAGCTTTACTACAGGTATGTTAAACTACACGTTGATTACTTTTGATTCCTGCAGATCGACTTGGACACAATCGATGTGAGCAACCTGAACCGTCAGTTCCTCTTTCAGAAGAAACATGTTGGTAAATCTAAAGCACAGGTATGTAAGCTCCAGAGATTTCAGTCTTGTCTGTTTAAGACCACATATAAAGATTAATAATGTGTGTTTGGTCCTGATGGTTTCAGGTGGCGAAGGAGAGCGCCCTGCAGTTCTGCCCCAGTGCAAACATCACAGCCTACCACGACAGCATCATGAAGTGAGTTTCCTTTAGTTTTAATCAGATTTTATCAGGAGATCCTTTTCACCACAGTTTTTCTTTTTTTTTCTTTCTCATACAGCCCTGATTACAACGTGGAGTTCTTCAGAAAGTTCATGCTGGTGATGAACGCCCTGGATAACAGAGGTATCCTCACATCACCTGATCGTTCAGACGTATTTGTTCCAGGTTGTATTCAGTTGACAGAAATAAAAAATATTCCCTCTTAGCTGCTCGGAACCACGTGAACAGGATGTGTTTGGCTGCTGATATTCCTCTGATTGAGAGCGGCACTGCTGGATACCTGGGACAAGTCACCGTCATCAAAAAGGTGCAACATGCTTTATTTCCAAAATAAAACAAAAAAACACTAAATTAATTTGTTCTAAAGCTGATTATTTTTCTGCAAATCAACATGAGGGCAATAACTGTGTTTCCTTCACCTGCAGGGAATGACTGAATGCTACGAGTGCCAACCGAAGCCCACCCAGAAGACCTTCCCAGGATGTACGATAAGAAATACACCATCTGAGCCCATTCACTGCATCGTCTGGGCCAAGTACCTCTTCAAGTAAGGTTCTTCTTTTTTTATGATGTATGTTGATTTAGCCTCTGAGTTATTTCTGTAACACGGGTATGATACGTCTGAACCTCGCGGCTTCCTGTTGTCGACCTCATGGTGTTTGTTGCATTTTTAGCCAGCTGTTTGGAGAAGAAGACGCAGACCAGGAAGTGTCGCCGGACACGGCAGACCCTGAAGCGGCATGTGAGTGGACCCAGAGCTTGTTTCATGATGTATACAGGAAATAAAACTCCATTTATGTCACTTTTTTCCCTCCTGACATCAAGCTTTGTGTGACGGGTTAATCAAGTAGGTAAAGACGCTCCATCACTTCTGCTGTGTTTTCTGTAAACAGGGAATCCTGAAGAGACGGCGGCTCGAGCCACGGCCTCTGAAAAGGACGGAGATATCAAACGAGTTTCCACCAAAGAATGGGCCAAATCAACAGGATACGACCCGGTTAAACTCTTCAACAAGGTACCAGCCTCTCAGATCTGCTTCATACACCGGCTCATAAAAATGTCATTTATTTTTCTGTTTTTCTGATCTGCTGCTGAACTGATTCACACTAAATTAATGTTTCTATTTGCACTTATTCAATTTCAGTTTCCTAAACATTTCTGTTTGATTTAGTCAGTGTTGCTTTAGTGTTCAGTAACATGCTCCGCTGTGATTGGCTCTCCTCTCAAGCTGTTCAAAGATGACATCATGTACCTGCTGACCATGGACAAGCTGTGGAAAAAAAGGAAAGCCCCGGCACCTCTGGACTGGCAGCAGCTGGAGAGCGCGGGTGTGTTGGTTTCTTTACATCATGTTGCACATTAATCACAGAACTTCATATAGTTGATTTTGATTTGTGTCTCACTTAAGGTCCTGTCACACTGACATTTTAGACAAGTTGTCTAAAATGTTATAGTGCGACTGAGTCTTTTTTTCAGGCTGAAACTTTAGATCCAATAATGTTTTTGGTGAAGTTCTGTGCAAAAGTAAACCTAAGTTATTAAAGTTTTTGTTTGGACTTTTGGTGCAAACTTTCATGTGTGGACAAAAAAACACGTTGGTGTAAAAATACTTTGATTTATGATCCTGATGAGGAAATCCAGACTGTCATCATGGATCTAAAAGCCGTTACTATTAATTACTTTTTTTTGTAGTGCGTCCTCAGGAGGAGACTTCAGCTTCAGGCTTGAAGGACCAGAAGGTTCTGGGTGTTTGGGGTTACTGCCAGATGTTCCGACAAAGCGTGGAGACCCTCAGCTCACAGCTGCAGGATAAAGGCGAGGGCGCCGAGCTGGTTTGGGATAAGGTAGACAAAAAAACAGTTCCTCCAGCTGTAGTGCCTCCTGAAGACGCTGACTATTAAACCCTTCCTCTGTCTCAGGATGACCCTCCTGCCATGGACTTTGTGACAGCAGCAGCAAACCTCCGTATGCACATCTTCAGCATGAACATGAAGAGCCGTTTTGATGTGAAGTGTAAGTTTGAAGATCTGACTTCCTTTAGGAACAAACTGTCAGTCAGGGTTCAGTTTGATTGATGTTGTTTATTTATTTTTAATGATTTCTTCCAGCGATGGCAGGAAACATCATTCCAGCCATCGCCACGACCAACGCTGTTATTGCAGGCCTCATCGTGTTGGAGGGGCTGAAGATCCTCTCCGGGGAGCTGGAGTCCTGTCGCACGGTGAGTCCAGCGCCCCCAGGTGGTCAAAAGTCAGAGTTTGGCTTTTTGTTTTAAACTTCACACAAATCTGGACTTCAGGTCTGGTTTTTACCTCCTTAATCGCTCATTTTAATAATGAGTAAATATGATGCATCAAGAACAGAATGATCCCGGAGTTTAAATAAACTTTAATCTAAAAAATCAGTAAATGTGGCTGGATCAGTCGTAACAAAGTGTAAATTATTTGTTTTGTTTTTTTTGCCAAGATCAACCAAACTCTGCTCAGAAACCAGATCAGGTTGATGTTTCTTCACCGTCTTATCAATATTTTTGTTTGTTTCTCTTTTGTAATCTTTTCTAGTGATAATTCTTAAAACTCTTGTGTAAGATAAAAATAGAATTTGTAATTGTTTTACAAGCTTTCCCCCAAACATCAATACAAGAGATGAAGTGTGGAACAATTATTGAATTATATAACATATACAGAGCTTATTCATTCAATAACTCCCTTACTTTGTACAGTACTGCAATAGATGAGTTATTTTTATTCTTAAATAATTGATGTGCGGTTTTCGTGTCAGCTTTTCACACAAATCTGGAATAAATGAAGTCTGTAACATGAAACCTGAGCAGAAAATCTTCAGTCATAAACTTGTTTTTAGACTCCTGATGACAGCAGGTCACATCTGTGGCAGATTTTTAAGATCTAATGGGTTTTATCTTCTCCTGCAGATCTTCCTGAACAAGTGTCCTAACCTCAGGAAGAAGCTGCTGGTGCCGTGCATCCTGGACCCCCCCAGCTCCAACTGCTACGTTTGTGCCAGCAAACCGGAAGTAACGGTCAAACTAAACGTCCAGAAAACGACGGTTCTCTGCCTGCAGGACCAGGTAAAGAGAACCGGAGCAGACCGCTGCGTCGGCTCCGGTGTTAACCCTTTAAATCCTGATAAAGTCACAGAATTACTGATTTCTCTGGTTTCAGATCCTGAAGGAGAGGTTTGGGATGGTCGCTCCAGACGTTCAGATCGAGGACGGCAAAGGAACCATCCTCATCTCGTCAGAAGAAGGAGAGACGGAGGGTAAAAAGGAGAAGCTCTTTGTTGTTTTCAGTTTGTTTTTGTTTGTTTGTTTGTTTATTGTTGTCCTCACTTTTCCACTTTGCGTCTTTTTTTCCTTTTTTCCCAGCCAATAACTCCAAATTCCTGTCTGACTTTGGGATCCGTAACGGCAGCCGTCTCCAATCTGACGACTTCCTCCAAGACTACACGCTCCTCATCAACGTCCTGCACACGTATGTTCCTCTGGTCACGTGATGACATCATCTGTAAAATAATCTGCCTCTGAATGAACTGAAAGCTTCGTGTCTCCAGCGAGGAGCTCGAGCGGGACGTGGAGTTTGAGGTGGTGGGCGAGGCTCCGGACAAGGCTCCGCCCCCTCAGAGTAACCAGGAAGAAGTGAACAACATCACCAACGGCAACAAGGACTCCGCTCAGCCGTCCACATCTTCTAAAGGTGGGCCTCACCGCTCCGTTAAACCCAAATAACTTCCATTTCTAAATAATTTTGTGAAACGAAACAATGTTTTTGTTCCGCCTCAGCTGCAGCAGAGGACGATGACGTCATGATTGTGGATTCTGACGAGGAGGAAGTTGCATCATCCAGCTCCGCAGCAACCACCGGCACCAAGAGGAAGCACCCGGACTCGGAAACTGGCGAGACCTCCACAAAGCGCCTGCGCACAGACCAATCAGGAGCAGGCACTGACGATGACGATGACATCATCGCTCTGGACTAAAAGGCCAGCTCGGTCCGTCTAATGGACTTTTTTTATATATATATATATATATATATATAAATTCTTGTCCTTTGACTCCAAACAGACAGTAGGATGAAATAAAACAAGTGTTTAATGAAGAACATTTCCCTCCGCAGTTCATCTTTCTTCACTTTTTTTTTTTTTTATGTTTTCATGCTCATGTTCTAATGATACACAGCTCTGTAAATAGTCTGCGTTTTAGAAGTTTTTTAAAAAGTGCAGTTAACTTTTTATTGTAAGTCATTTAAGTTCCTGAAATGCTTTTTGATGGTTAAAAAAAGTGCTTTTTTTTGTTATATTTTTTATAAACGTACTGTATTTTCATGCTACACAAGTGAGTGTTTTGAAGTTTTTTTTCTTTTTGTATAAAAAAAAAATCATCTGTAGAGGAGGTGAACCGGCAGGCAGAACTTTGTAAGACCTGTTACTGGTCGGACCAGTTCTGCACGGAGCAGCAGGTGGAGATGTTTTTTTGGCCGGTTTGTGCCAAGAGGTTTTATTTTCTACCTCTTCTCCATGATTGACGAGTTTTATGTCTCAAATCTGTAGCCGTACTCTCTGATAGCCGGAACATTTGTTACTCAGCGGAGTCGTCGTGTGGAGCAGCTCAGAGCCGAAACACGTTTCGGTTGCTTCGTAACTTGTTTCAACAAGAACAAAAAGGAACAATTTGTTAAAAACGGACCCAGAACAGATGTGGTGGTTCGGTCCTCCAGCATCAGGGAGGGGTTGGACTTCAATATCAGAAGCACAGTGTGACAGTTCTCCAATCTGTGGTTTTCATAGTTTTCTGTTTTTTTGTTTTTGTTTTCATCCAACTTGAAAGTTTGTGCAAAACCTTTGGACCAATTTCATGAAGACAATAAATGCAGCCGATTCAGAGGATTTCTTTTGTTCTCTTCACTCTGTCCTGATCCGTTTCAGACTTGGCAGAGGATTTTTGGTTTTTTTATTTCCAAACGTCACAAAACCGTAAACAGCTGAAGTTCAACTCTTTCACTACTTTACTGTTTTTAACTCTTACATCAAAACGTTTCTCATGTTGGCCATATAAATATAAAAGTTACTAAGTAAAACATGAACAGGGTGTGGTTCTCACAACAGAACAAAATGTTCAAAAACCTGAACCAGAGCCGTCATTTCACAACAAACATAAAAGGAATTTTACAGGGTTTAAAAGTAGAATAATATATTTACACATGAAGACTTTTCACCTCATCAAACCAAGTGTGAACAGAGCCGAATATCCTTGTTCACCTTTAATCACCTGTTCTTTACAGCTGATTAAACAAACAACCTTTAACTTTTTGTAAACAAAAACATGACGACTCTTTATCTGAGTTGTGACGTCTTTGTGAAGCAACACATATTTTACAAACAAGCTTTAAAAATGTGCTTTGGTCAGATTTTTATAGTTTCAGGTCAGCTGTGGCTCCAGGTCATCAGTAAATATGAGTGCACACAAACGAAACAAACTCAAAAACACATTGAGAACATTAAAAAGATTTCAAAATTTATACGTTTTCTGTTTAAACGTAACTATCATTTCAGCAAAGAAATACAGTTTTTGGCTCATGTTTGTTATCTAAACAAAGCACAGACTTTTGGAACAATGTTCTTTGGACATTTAGTAGGTCAAAGGTCAAACCAGGACAACTACAAAAATAAATTGCACAAGAGTGGTTTGTTTGTAGGAGGTCACAGCAGAAAACCTCTTCTCTCTAAAAACAACTTGTGGAACCTCTGGACATATGTTTACCCATAATGCACAGCAACATGTTTACTCAGCCTGAAAGTTTTCTGGTTAGCCGTTAGCCTAGCCTTGACCACTCTGAGCTCTGATGTGTCGCTGTTGATAAAACATCAACATTGATAACTTTTAGACAAAACAACACTTCAGAGTTAACTGGATTATCTCTTTCATGAGTTTAAATCACTTCCATTGCTCCAACTGTTTGGATTTAGATTTATTTCAAGTATTATTACTGTTTTAGTAGCAAATAATTGTGTTTTTGTTTCTGCCATGTTTAAACTAATTACATAAAATATAAATTGTAATATGTTTTGTAAATTGGCACAAACAAAGTTTCAAATAACTTGGCACAAAAAAGTAAGGATATTAGTGTTTGGTAGAATGCTTAGGTAGATATTTGGTTAGAATAATGCATCTGTTAATTTCTCTTTTAAATGGTGCCACATTTGTAAGGAACATGCATTTGTAAGATCAGCAGTAGAGATGAGGATGAAGGTTGTGTTAGCCCTGTGTGCTATGACTTGTATTTCAATAACTTAAACATTTTTAGCTTTTTTTGGCCACGTTTCTCTCATTAAAACTGAATGAAGCTGTCTTCAACAAACTTAAAACTCATTATAATAAAAATAATTATAATGTTCATAAATTTGCATCGTGCCGCTGTTTACCTTTTGTTCTGCTTCCTTATGCTAATTTCAACCCTCTTTGATTTATTTTTTGTTAATTTTAGATTTTTTTTCTGCTCCATTCTGCTAGTTTAAAATTTTTCTGCTAATTTAAGCTGTTTTCTGCCCTTTAAGCAAATTTTTAGTTGATTTTAGCTGTTTTTCTACTAATGTTTTGTGATAATTTCAGCTTCTTACTGCTTAATTCAGCATATATGCTTGGTGCTATTTTTAGCTTTTGTATCACACATTGCAACCGTTTGATGCATATTTTCTTGTTTTTTTTTCCTGCTGTCAGCTTTTTCACTGTCTTTTTACAATCTGTCTGTTAAATCCATCATGTTTCTGCTATTTTAGCACCAGTTCTGTTTAGCTTTAATTATGTATTTTTTGCTTTTTTTTCTACTGATTTTTAACTTGTTTTTTTCTTAGTTTCAGCAAATGTCAGTTGTTCAATTTAGACTTATTAGATTTTTTTTTCCAGTCTTTTTCGGCATTTTTCAGCAATAAGCATTCCGATGCATTTTCAGAGTTTTGTTATCGACACTCGTTTTGAGCTTCTTTAAAGTGCTAAAAAACATTTGTTATTCAACGGGAGTCCTCTCAGCTCCACTGTTTTTTGTTCCGGTCTGTTGTCATGGTTGTTGCTAACGCCCCTCAAAGTAGCGCTCTGATTGGTCACAATAACAAGCCCCTCCCCATCCCCCCTCCCCGGCCTCGCTAGAGACCCTTTGAGGGAGGGTTTATTTTGGGTAAAAAGGGGTTAAATGAAGCAAAATTTACGTAACAGCTTCAGGTTAAATGGTTGTTTGTCTTTATGGGTACATGTTGGACGTGTTCCCCCGCCTCCAGACAAACAGGAGGGCGCGAGGCTGAACAAAAGCAGCCGGATGCTACACTGTTTTGAACAGTTAGCTAACTTCAGTTCGGAGTTTGGTTTCAAGCTAACCCGCCGTCGTGCTCAGGCAGGTAGTGGTTTGTTGTGACCCGGCAGTTCGACCAAGATGGTGACTTTTTCCGCGGCGGTGGTCCGACCGCTGGTGTCCCAGCTTCACCGACAGCTCGTCAGGCAAGCCGCCGGGAGCCACCGGATAACGCCCGTCAGACGATGCAACCTCACGGCGTGCTCCAGCAAGAGTGAGTACTGCTGCACGGGTCGGTTCGGTTGGTTCTGGTCCGGGTGGAGAGGCTTTACTTCATTGACAGGACTGTTCAGATCAGTCACGTGATTCTCCAGGTTGATATGTATCATCTCCCTGCGTGATGCTGCTAAAGCCCTCTAGGTGACCCATTATATTTTACAATAACAACATTAAAACTCAAAAATATGAGCTTTTATTCCCTCAGTTCATCTCACTTTTATCGTATTTATCTTTGCTGCGTTTTGCACCAAGACGTTCTGAGAAATGAACTGAATTATGTATGACATTTTCAGCTTTATGTGTGATTAAATTCAACACGTGTCAAATGTTCCTGCTGTTACCAAAGAGGCTTAAACACACCTGAGCAGGTCTAACAAGTCTGAGATCCAACTTTACAACAGCCAGGTTTTATTACTAAACCCACAGAGAGAATAAATACATGCGTTAAAGCAACAAAACCTGCTAAGCTGTGTCCTCTCAGCCAAAATCATTAAGAGAGTTAAAGTTTAACAAGTGTCATGAGCTTACCAAAGCAAACTAGAGGATTTAAAAGCTTTTAAAGATTTAATCTATCAATATATGAGGTTATTTAGTCATTTTTTTTTCTCCACAAATAACCCACAGACATGGCAGGTTTGCTCCTAATGTTTCAACTTGCCTTTTTTTAGATGACTTGTGCACTCTATTCCCTCAGCTCAGTCTTTCAGGTAGTGCTTAGTTCTTGCTCAAAAGACAAGTAACTTTCCAATAGATTCAGTAATTTAACTTTTAAGCAGCTATTTATTACCCTCAGCCGAAGGTGTTTTTGCTCGTGAATATGTTAAATACCATATTGTTACCAAAATATCTCATAAATCAAGGAGCAGGTTTTTATGAAACTGTCAGACAACAATTATTCAGTCAGCTGATTAACTCAATTCAGTTAAAGATGGCCGCCACAAACAAAGCAACATTAGCAAACACAACAACTGTATCTCAGTCAGTTTTACAGATGATGCGCTAACATTTGGTGTGGTTGTAGCTGAGTGTCATCCCAAACACATACTTTGAGCAAAACACGCTGGCATTAACTGCAAAATATATTTAAACCAAAGGAAAGATTTCAACAAAACTCCCAGAAGTCAACTCAATCTAAGCTGGCCGCCACAGCTAATGGACTATACCCTAAATAGAAATGTCTGTGCCTCAGAGAATTTAGCAGATACTAGTAGCTGAGAGTCCTTCACAACATGGCACATAATGTATTCAGAGTTTAATCGCTTCAGCACCATCATTTCACAACATGAGATGATCTTAGTGGTGGGTGAAATGCATTAATCCACTCATCTCATTTCTGTGGGCTTTTAAATCCTGACCCTGATGACCTCAGACCTCATCCTGCCTGTAAGCCTCAGATCAGGGATAAAACTCTTCAGGCTCACTTTATACTGTTACTTTTTCACTTTTCCTCTACAGATGTTTGGATTTTTTGTTTCCTCTGGAAGATAAAAAAGGCTTTGCTGTTTCCTTTGTTTTGTTTTTTAAGACCTTATTTTTAGTGATGAGAACAGCTTGTCTTTTTTTTTTTCTTTGCACAGTCACGTCTGAAACTGAACCTAAATGTTTTGTTATAATCTGGTTTAAATGAGTCAGGAGAAGCTGAAAGGCACTCTGGAGTTTTTTTTGTGAGCTGTTTTTGTTTGAGCGAACAGCTGAGTCAGGTGGTCCTCTCCCCCAGGAGGAGCTGCTGAAATCCGATGAAGATGAAGGTCATTTCCCAGTCAGACCTGTTCGACTGGACTCTCAGCAGAAACCTTAAACTTCCTGCTGGATGAATGAGGAGTGAAACAAAACCCCTTTTTTAAAAAAAAATCCAGATAATCTTTCGTTTTAAGAAGTGATGGTTGTGATACTCTGGAACCTGAGCTGAGTTTTGGATCATCAGACCTCAGAACCGCTGACACCAGCTAGTGGGCCGAGCGGCCGGAGGTCCCGGTCCGTTTCTCGTGCTGTGGAGGAGAGCTGGGGGTGTGCCAGGACATTCCAAGTGTCAGTCTCTGTACCGCCGGCCCACTTCACTCTGATTTAGTCATTTCCTTTAAGAGAAAAGGAGAAGGAAATCCATTTACTCGTCTTATTTTCCCACTCAGTTCTTTCTCAGAGCTGAGGGAGGAGAGACGTTCAGGACGGTAGAGTAGTTTCTGAGTCTGAATGGATTGTTTGAAAGTTCAGGGAGCAGAGCGCCACGTGAAAAGTAGGTGTCCGCTTTCTGTTCAGTCTGAATGTTTGTTTTAAATCTGACTCTTTGTTTTTATTCCTGTTTCTTCTTGTCTCCAGTGCATCCCATGTGGCAGGGACCCCTCGCGGTGCCAGGAGGGGATCGTCAGTCCCCCATAGATATCGTCGTGAGGAAGAGCGTCTTCGACACGGAGCTGAAGCCTCTGGTGACCACCTACGACCCCAAGACCTGCCAACAAATCTGGAACAACGGTTACTCCTTTCTGGTGGAGTATGACGACACCTCGGACAAGAACAGTGAGTTGTTTCACAGATTTCTGCACATCTGGAGCCGGTCGCTCCGAGAAATGATTTATTCCACCTGAGCTCGTGTTTATGAAACGCTCAAAGTCTGGAGTGTTTGGAAGCCATTTCCCAGCAGGAAGAATGCATGTTTTGATCTACATAAGAGGATTATCTCCTCCACTGCTGCTCCCTTATGGAGCCCCCCTCCCCTCCCCCATATGTAGGAAAATCCAGTCATCAATCGTACGCTCAGAGCGCCACGTGGATTTGATGGTCATGTGATCGCTGCGTTTCTGCTGACCTCTTCAACACTTTACTTCCCTTTGAATTGCTGGTTTTAGTGAAACTAACAGGCTGTACTAAAACACGTGTTTGTAGTAAAAACACCTAGTATTTGTAATTTTTCTGTATGTGTGTATAACTACTTCTGTTAACGTTCAGCTGTTTTACCCTCAAAGTCAAAATGTTCAGCTCACTCAGAAGATGAGTTCTCTGGCTGTTGTTTTTGTAACATATAGGTCTGAAAATGTTAACATTCTTTAGCTTTTCTGGTTTTAAATAAAAGATACTTTTAGCTTTTAAATGTGGCTGGGTTTAGTTTTTATCTACTGTATTGTTTAATTTGAAGTTTTTGACACTATTTTTGCTAATCTTAGATTGTAGCCTTTGTGCTAATTCTAGGTTTTAATTACTATTATGCTAATCTTAGCTTGTACCTATATGCTAAATTTAGGTTTTAGCTACTGCTTGCTAATACCTTGTAGCTGTTGTCATATTGTTAGCTAATTGTTTGCTATTCTTCCCTAATAGCATTTGTGCTAATTTTGGATTTTAGCCACTGTTTTGCTAATCTTAACTTGTAGCTATTATGCTATATTTATGCTTTAGCTACTGCTTGATAATACCTTGTAGCTGTTGTGCTAATTTAAGCTTTGCTTTAAGCTAATGTTCGGTGATTGTTTGCTATTCTTCCCATTATAACATTTGTGCTACGATTGTAGCATTCATGTATCAATTGTGTTAATTTTAGGTTTTAGCTACTGTATTGTTTGTTTTTTAGCTTTTAGCTACAGTGTTGCTTATTTGAAATTTGTGACATTTTATCTAGTGTTTACTTTCTAAGAGTTATATTAAAATCTATCCAGTTGTTCATGAGATATTTTTCTAACAGACAGACACTCTTAGATAGAAAAGCAAGTTAATCTTTGTATTTTAATGAGGATTTCTTTCAAATGTTTAACTTCCTGTGGCGAGACGTTCATGATCATCATAAAAAAACATTAAGCAGAACAGGAACGTAGCTCCGCCCCTTTTTATTTCCTGTATGTTTTTAGCTGAACAACTTGTTCCTCAACAGCAGAACAAAAAGCTGATTTCTTGGAGGATCTCTGTTGTCATTCATAGAAAGAGGTTAATGTTTGTTTTTGTTTGTTTATTTGTTTCAGCACTGAAAGGAGGCCCCCTGCAGGACACGTTCAGGCTCTGTCAGTTCCACTTCCACTGGGGCGAGACAAACGACTGGGGGTCCGAGCACACCGTGGACCGACGGCTGTTTCCTGCGGAGGTACCCTGTCAGCGCTCAGACGTGCACACACCAACACGTGCACAGTACTGGACAAATAAAAATACACAAATACAAATAAACAACAACCATTTTCTGCTGGATCCCACCAGAAACTAAAGTTATTCATGTTTTATTGGTCTCACAGGAAAAATTTCTGAAAATATGAGCTTTAAGAGACAAGATGTTAAATATAGTTTGTTTCCTTTTTGTTTTGTAACCAAAATAAGTTCAAATTCATGTTTTGAAGCTTTTTATTTACAGCAGAAAACAGTTTGGGGCATTCCAAAATAAAAGCTAAATTTGTTTGAATGTTTTTATTTTATCATTTAGTTTTCAAAAAGAACCTGTTCTTGCGAACAGTTATTAGCTATAACGTGTTGTTTCCAGCAGCACTGGTGTGTTTCATGTTTTATTTAAGATACATTTAGATCATTGATGCTCATTAATGTTTTAGTCTGAGTGTTTTTATCTGGATTAAAAGCATCGACTGTGTCTTTGTGATGATTTTATGAAAAGATATTAGGTTCAAGATTTTTAAAGTTCGGTCCAAAACTAAAGCGTATTTGTTCTCAGCTCCACCTGGTTCACTGGAACTCTGACCGCTACAGTCTGTTTGAGGAGGCGGTGATGGAGGACAACGGTCTGGCTGTTATTGGAGTTTTCCTGAAGGTAAATGCTATTATTATTATTATTATTATTATTATTATTATTATTATTATTATTATTATTATTATTATTATTATTATTATTA
>JARVJO010000002.1:6155758-6173033 GCA_031762555.1 Cynodonichthys magdalenae
AAGCTAAAGTTGGCAAAGAAAGAAGTTAAAGATGGCAAAGAAAGAAGCTAAAGTTAGCAAAAATAGAAGCTAAAGTTAGCAAAAATAGAAGCTAAAGTTGGCAAAGGTAGAAACTAAAGTTAGCAAAGATAGAAGCTAAAGTTAGCAAAGATAGAAGCTAAAGTTGGCAAAGAAAGAAGTTAAAGTTGGCAAAGAAAGAAGCTAAAGTTAGCAAAATAGAAGCTAAAGTTGGCAAAGAAAGAAGCTAAAGTTAGCAAAATAGAAGCTAAAGTTGGCAAAGAAAGAAGCTAAAGTTAGCAAAGAAAGAAGCTAAAGTTGGCAAAGAAAGAAGCTAAAGTTAGCAAAATAGAAGCTAAAGTTGGCAAAGAAAGAAGCTAAAGTTAGCAAAGAAAGAAGCTAAAGTTACCACAAAGAAGTTAGTAAAAGCAGACCCAGAGCAACAGCTTTATTCATTTTCAATGAGGATAAAGTGGCTAAAATAGGTTTAGCAGTCATCTTTGATTCATTTTTTTTGCTCCAGTATGTGACAGAGCTAGCTGTCAGCTGCAAAAAATACCAATTTTAAGCTCAGTATATCAAAAACTTGCTGAGTTAAAGGCTTTTGAAATTAGCTTTGACCACCATCTTGGTTTCTGTTTAATTCGGCTACATGTAAAAAACTGGTTCTCAGTTTCTAGCAGAAAAATGATTTTTAGCTCATATAAAAAATTGCCCGTGGACCAGGTTCTGAACAGTCCAGGCTTTAAAAGAGAAATATTAAAGCTGAACTTGATTAAATCCCCAACAAAACTTTCTGCAGCTGAATCAGAACCTGCAGTGCATTCTGGGTAAACATCAGTCCTCTGGTCTGGTTCTGGTCCAGAAGTTTCATGGTTCCTTCAAACTGAGTCGAACCTTCGTGTTTTCAGAAAGTAGAGTTCGTGACCTTTGACCCCTCAGATTTACCTGCAGCAGCTGCTTCTCTGAGGTCATTGCTGATGTTTTTTCACCTTGGCATTGTGTTGCCATGGTAACACACACCTGTAGCTCCAGGTGGAGGCGGTCCCACTGATGAGGATCCTGATCCTGGACCTCTGAGATCCTGAGGAACCAGCTGGACTCTATTGGATCTGTTGGGTTTTTGTTCATTTCAGGTTTGATTTGAATCATTTTAGGACCAGATGAAGACCAGATCCGGTTTTTTCAAATCCTCGTACCTGGACTGAGACACGATGGACTTTCTGTTCCCGGGACTGTGTCGGTTCTGTTAAATGGACCGGGTCAGAGGATTCCCTGAGTGATATTTGTTTCATTTTGTATTTTTTGTTTTTATAATGGCAAATAAAATCTAAAAACAGTAAAAAGTTTGTCTTTTTTTAAGTCTCCAGTTCCCAGGGGGGTCGACTGTTAGCTGCTGAACACCTGATCCAACAGTAAACTGTGGCTCTAGACCGGGTCAGAACCAGAACCAGTTTAATCCTGTCAAACATTCAGTTTTCACGTCATGTGCAAAAGATTAAGAAACTAAAGAAAACACGGACTTTCACCTCGAGGTTTAGCGAACACTGACAGAATGCAGTGAAACCAAACTGTTGCTCTGAGGTCCAAGGATCAGGTCCAAGGATCAGGTACAGGACGTCCCCCCTCCTCTCAGGAGTTTCTGACCATGAACAGGAACCAGCAGGTAAACAAAAAGATGGAGGATCAGACAATAAATCTTAACCTCATCAGAATCGCAGAGGTTTTATTATGTGGAGCTAAGTGTAAAATGAGATGTTAAAAAATGTCACAGACATATCTTGCATCATTTTGCTCACTTTTTGAGTGTGAAAAAATGTCCACAAACATTTTATTGTCATTTTGCTCATTTATTTTACTAAATGTTAAATTGAAATATTAAAAAATGTATTTAAATATTAAATCCTAAATGTTGAAGTTTATATTTGGGTATTTTGGAATGGAATGCAGCCTTTGCTGTTGGCGCTGGGCTCATGTTATGATGTCATCATCCTGAGACAATAGCGACCACTAGCTCCAATGCAGCTAAAACTTCCCTATCAAACTTGCAGTTATGTCTGTCTGAGCTGCACTTCAAACTGCTGGACCACAGGGACCACCCATATTGTTTGTATGAACACATTTTGAATTTAAATTTAAAATATTATCTTCAGTAGCGTTAGCAGCAGCTAGCGGTGGTTAGCAGCAGCCATTGTTGTTTGTTGCAGGATGATGACACCATCCTGGTTATCTGACGTTAACTTCTGCTAACACTTCTAGCAATGCTAAAATATTAATATAAAAAATTACATTCAGCTCAGATTTATTGTTGGGTTAAAAGACGAAGTTTCATCAATAATGCTTCAACCCTCATGATGATTCTTGACCGTCATGTTATTCCATCTTCTTCAGTTTATTTTGGCGTTTAGAGAAGATTCATTTTATATTTGCAGCTCGACGTTTATCTGATTCCAACACATTTGTTTCTGTCCACAGACTGCACCCTCCTGATGCAGGTCGGTCACATGACTCAAACTTCCATGCAGTTTGAGTCGAGTGCTTTGTTTACATTTAGTGCGTACCTGCATTTCAGATCTGTTTACCAAAACTCTATCAAACGGAGCCACCAAGAGAACCGTTAAAGAATAACTTAAGTTTAGATTTATCAGACAACTGTGGGTTTTTTTTTTGTTTTTTTTTTTCCAGTTTCGTTCCCACACTCAGCTCAGCTGCAGCTGAAGGTCGTGTGAAGAAAAGTCAGATAAAACCGCCTCAAACAAACAGTCTGGACCTGAAACACCCTCAGGTGTGAGCGCAGAAAACACACACACTGTGGTGTCCATGAAGGCTGTCGAGGAACACACACACAGGTTCTGGGTGGAGCACGGATCAAACACGTGTTTGTTTTTCTCCATTGTTTGTCAGGTTTAAAGGTGCAGGAAGACAAGAACCACAACCCCAGAACAGAACCGCTCCTGTCTTTGTTTGCTGGATGTTTATTTGATTTGAAAGTGATTTATTTTTAATGCTTACAAAGTCCAGAAAAACTCAGGGGCTAAAGTTAGAACAATCGGTCACGCGTTTCGACTTCCTGCTAACATCAGATCAGATAAAACTGAATCGGATTCTTCTGTCCTGAAAGTTTGATTTAAACCTGAAGAAATGATGATTTTAAAACAAACCAAACAGTTTGTGAGTGTTTTTGTTTCATATTTGTTTTTACAGTTTTTTTTTTATGCTGTGATTAAAAAAAGGCTAAAAGAATAGATAGTTATTTTTTTATTATTGTTATTCTACCAGTGATGTTGGAGTCTTAATGTTCTGCTGGGTCTGAAATTCACATTCTGCTTTGAAATAATCTTTTTGAGGAACAGGAAGTGAAACTTTTGTTGTCAATTAAATGACAATAAAAAGCAAAACAACCAAAAACAGAAGAATCACGTTCAACCGTAGTCATGGACCAAACATTCTTCTATACCGCAGTAGGAGGGCCGAAATTAAGACTATAGTGCAACCAGCGGTTGCTACATCCTTGTAGCAGGAGGCTAGAGCTATTCCTAATCCAGCTGTTGATCTGGCTAAGCATTAATTAACTGGCATTGGAGTCTAATGCTAAATCCAGCTTATCCATGCTAGTTGCTAGTCTCTCCAATGCTAACACCAGTTTATCTATGCTAGTTACTAGCCTCTCTGATGCTAACACCAGTTTATACATGCTAGTCGCTAGCCTTTCCAATGCTGACATCAACCTATCCATGCTAGTCACTAGCTTCTCCAATACTAACACCAGTTTATCTATGCTAGTTACTAGCCTCTCTGATGCTAACACCAGTTTATACATGCTAGTTGCTAGCCTTTCCAATACTAACACCAGCTTACCCATGCTAGTAGCTACCCTTTCCAATGCTGACATCAGCTTATCCATGCTAGTCACTAGCCTCTCCGATGCTAACGCTAGCTTATCCATGCTAGTCCCTAGCTTCTCCGATACTAACACCAGCTTATCCATGCTAGTCGCTAGCCTTTCCAATACTAACACCAGCTTACCCATGCTAGTAGCTAGCCTTTCCAATGTTAATGCCAGCTTATCCATGCTGGTAGCTAGCCTCTCCAATGCTAACACAAATGAATAGTCTCTTTCTTCTTTGCCAGCGCCGGCCTTAGCTGGTCCAGCTTCTCAGTTAGCGGTGCCAACCTATCTTTAATCAGATCAATAGCTGGCTTAAGAATAGATATAGCCTCCTGTTGCCCCATATTCTTCTTCCTGTTTGAAACCTCAGAGAACCCTGAGCCCACCTGAGGGTACGGTGAGTCGGGTGGAGCTCTCTAAACAAATATATACTCAAAATAGAAGAGAACCATTAAATGTAAACACACAGCTAAAAAAGAAAATGACCACAGCAGCTAAAAAAGACTCCAACTGACTAAAAGAGACTAAAACACAAGAAACATGAACTCAGTAAACCCACAAAACAAAAACAGATGCCAAATTACGACACATTAAAACAAAAAAGATGCAGTTTTTATAAAAGCCAGCTGTGAAAACTCCAAACTGTACTTTCAAATAAACATGAGGTGAGGAGAAACAGAAAAACTGACCCACACAGAAAACAAACACAGAAAAAAAAGAAATGAGGATAAAACTGTAAAAACAAAGTAAAAAGAGGACTAACAGCCGAGTCAAATTGACCCAGACTGAGACAAAGCAACACATCCGGACCCCCAGAACCTTTGATTCTATAGAAACTAAACTAAACAGCCCATTGTCTGAATATTATTCATTTGTTTAAACAAACTCAGAACGAACAAAAAGTGTTGATTTGAGGCAAAACAAATTCCCTTTCTGTCTGAATCCACACATCAGAAATGTGTCGTTTGAAACAAATAACCATCAAAAGCATCAATCAGGAAATCAATTTCATTCTAAATAATTGAAATAACATTTCACGTCTGAAATTAGTTTCAAACGGCCTTCACGACACTTTTAGTAGAGACTTATGATTGAATCAAAAAACAGCCGTGTTCTCAGGAAACCGATTTAAAATCTGATTACTGATAAACTCCAATCTCCAAACATAATCAGAGGATATTGAAGCAGGCGGGAGCATCACCTCTCCCTGTTCGGTGTGATTAACGTGTTGTTTTCATGTTCCGCTTCATACGTGCTTCCTGTGGAAAAACCTTTATCATCAGAGGGAGAATCATTTCCTGTCCTGCTCGTCTTCACCTTCATCATCCTCCTGCAGCATCAGGAGGCAAAACTGCTAAGTCACTGTGTGTGTGAGTGGACCTGTTTTTTGTTCCTCGTCAGGTCCTTTTCTGGTAAACATTTTTACTTTCAGGACCTGCTGCTTTATGTAGAGCAAAAACATGGTCCATTTTTAGCTTTGTTCAGAGCTCATTTCAGCTTTTTCTCTGGCTTAAATAAAACTCACTCAGAGCTGCATTTTGTATATAATGTTATTATTATCTAAGACTATTATTGAGCTTCTAGATTGGCTTTTTATAACCCCCAACCTCAGTCCATCTAAAGGTTTGTGGACTCTGATTATAAGTCGGGTCTGAAACTAGAGAACCAAACAGTTTTAATCAACTTAATTTGTTCTGTCCATATAAAAGTTCTTAAATATAAAACAGAAAAACCACCTGAGGTCCAGGAGACTCTGTTTGAGGGACGTTTAGCTTCAATCTTATATTTCTATTCAGGAAATTTAATTTCAGATTTATGTCGTTCAGACAGTTCAGGCCAGATAAACCTGAACGTCATCAGCATAACGTTGGAAAGGAAGCAAATATTTGCCAAAAATGGACCCTAAAGGCAATGCGTAAGGATTAAACAGCAGAGGACCAAGAATTGAGCCCTGAGGGACCCCACAAGTTAGAGCTTTAGAAGAGGTGCATTCCTCTAAATAAATATAAAATTTTGTCTCGAGTTTCTGAGTCAAGATGATAAAAAACAAACTTTCATTTAAAATGTGAGTGTTTTAAAATCCCACGGCCTGAGGTGACGATGATGAAGATGCGGTCTCCTCGGGTCGTCCAACAAGCTGCGCGCTTTGTTTTTTTTTACAACACAAAGAAAAGTCACGAGGAGCTGCAGGCAGAGAACAGAGCGTCTCAATAATACGCCTGAAAACCTTCCTCACAGTTTGACTTTTATTCACAGCTGAGCCTCGGGAAAACAACAGACATGAGAAGTCAGGAGGAAGAGGAGTGGGAGGCGAGGAAGTCATGTGCTGTGTGTGTGTGTGTGGGGTCAGCTGACAGAGCCTGGTGTGTGTGTTTAACGTGTGTGTGGATAAGGAATATCACAATATGGTGACAGATGAAAGGAAAGAGGTGATGCTCACAACAGACACAGGACAAAAATTAAAAATAAAGAAATGCTGGAGATGATTTTTGTATTTATTCTTGAGAGAAAAGAAAATTGGAACCAATGAATAAAACATAAACCTTAAATTCATTCATTCATTCATTTAATCCCGTTTTCAGTTTTGGTATTTTCTGTAAAAAACACTGAGAGGATCCTTTATTGATGAACTGCAAAAATCCAAAAGAACCACCCTGCTGCCCTCTTCAGGTCTGAAATGCAACCAATATTAGAGTTTGTATGATTATGGCATAACTGTAAAAAAATGTTATTTGAAAAAATATTTCACCTAATTATCTGAGATTTTTCACAAAACGAAACACTTTTAGAAAAAACAATTTCTAATTTATATAAACGGTAGTTTTTTTTTTTTTGAGTTCATTATTTCTCAATTTATACCCTCAGTTTGTCTTCACCGTTAATTATACCAAAAATAACAAACAAATAATTACTTTCTTTTTTGCAAAAATGTATTGTGACCGCTGACAGCTGAAACCATTTTTTTAGTTTAAATTGTTGATTTAAGACTTTCGCACAATATTATACATAAACAAATGTATGTGTTTACATTTTTAACTTAATTTATAGCTAAATACGTCTATTTGTTTTGTGGTAATGCCTGAAAAAAGTGTTTTGTTTTTTTTGTTTGTTTTTGTTTTGTTATTTCTGTCCGTCAGGAGGCGCTGTCCTCCGCCTGGTCGTCAGGCGGCGCTGCGGTCTGTCTGTCGAGTTTGTTGCCGGAAGTCAATCCTCACTTTTAAAGAGGAAAAAAAACTCTTCTCTGTCAACATGTGGGGTTTGTTTTAACTTTCACGGGGCGCGGAATTAATTTAAATAATTCTTTAAATTAAAGTAAATATGGGTAAAAAAGGAAAGAAAGAGAAGAAGGTGAAGGGAGCGGAGAAAACTGCGGCCAAAATGGAGAAAAAGGTCTCGAAGAGATCCAAACGAGAAGAGGTAACGTTGAACTCTGATTTATTTATTCATGTTTGAGATCGTTTTAAGTATTTTTTTCCTGCTTTGGAAGTCTCTCAGACAGTTTTGTTTGTGTCTCCAGGAGGACCTGGAGGCTCTGATCGCAGAGTTTCAGACTCTGGACGCGAAAAAGATGCAGGTTGTTGAGGCGAGCTGTCCCCCTCCATCCCCCAGGTTCAAGACTTATTTCCTGTTTGATGAGTTTACAGTCAGAATGAAAGAAAAACTTTTATTCTAAATCATGACAGAGAAACTATTTTCTGTGTGTTTCAGGCTGAACGCGTCTCTTTCTGCTCATCCTGAGAAAGATGAACTCATCATGTTTGGAGGAGAATATTTTAATGGAAAAAAGGTAGAAAAACTCAAATGATTCCCCTTTTTATTAAAAGTTATAGATGAAGACGGTTTGAACTGGATGGTTTATTTAATAATTTTAACATTAGTATATTTGCTTGATATTTTGTTTATTTCAGTATCTTTTCCATTTTGATATAAATAACACTTATTTATGCACAGGATGTTTAGCAGAAAAAACTATTTTTTTAAAGATTATTTTAGTTGTTTATTCATCCTAACTATGATCTGTACAAATTAGAATTAACATTCACAAGTTTGCCTTCAAACATCCAATTAAATTTTGTTAAAATAGAGAGTTTTTATAATCTTAAAGGGATAGAGATGTTTGTGAGACCTAAATTTTGATCCAGTTTATAGGAATGGTGTACATCGATCCAAGGAATAAGATTATGGAATAATCTGGAAGATTGCGTTAAAAACACCAAATCAATGGGTGTATTTAAAAAAATGATAAAGCTTAGACTATTAAAGAAATATGTAATGGTATAATTTGTATTTATACGAGTTGTTCTGGGAGTTTAGCCTTTATTTATTTTAGTCGTTTTGTTTTGTTTTTGTATTTTGAAGACTATTTTTGATCAAATTTATTTTTTTGAGAAAAGGGGCAGATATAAGATTTTTTCCCCTTCTGCTACCTTTCATTTATGATTTGCATTTTTTATTGTATATAGAATTTGTTGTTTTTTAAAGAAATGAATGAATAAAATAGAAACTAGAAACTCTTTAAAAATAAATTTTACAAACTCTTCCTGCAGGTTTTTGCTACAAACCCATAAACAAGCTGTTATTCCTAATATTTCTGTATTTTCTGTTGATTTCTGCAGTTTTAGGTGTGAGGAGTTGTTTATTTTTGTGATTTTTGCAGACGTATCTCTACAACGATTTGTTTTTCTACAACATTAAGAAGAACAGCTGGGTTAAATCGGAGGTTCCCAACCCTCCTCCGCCGCGCTGTTCTCACCAGGTACAAAAAAACAGGTTTTTATTTTCTGGTTTTTACACAGTCTGCTGATGTTTTTTTTGATTGATTGTTTTGTTTTTAGCCTCTAGGGGGCAGCAGAGTTCTCATAGCCCCACTCCTCCCTTCTTGTCTCCCTGCAGGCGGTGGTGGTCCCTCAGGGGGGAGGCCAGCTCTGGGTGTTTGGGGGGGAGTTTGCGTCTCCCAACGGGGAGCAGTTCTACCACTACAAGGACCTTTGGGTGCTGCACCTGGCTACGCACACATGGGAGAACATCAAGTAGGTGCTGCACAAAGAGCCCTGAAAACAGAAGCAGGAAAAACTCAACTGAAATTTTGACTGAAAAGAAGAAAACTTGTGTTGATGTTGAGTGAATACAGTTGATGAAGCGTTTGTGTTTGTTCCCAGAGCACCCGGGGGTCCGTCGGGTCGCAGCGGGCACCGGATGGTTCTCAGCAAGAAGCAGCTGCTGGTGTTTGGCGGTTTCCATGAGAGCACGAGGTAAACAGAGACTCACTGAAACACTGAGAGGTTGTGTTTCCCCTGGGACTGAAGACAGGAAACACAACTATCATTTTTATTACAATTTCTTACTTTGGATCAGAAATAGGATTTGTTTTTATATAAACGACGTATTCAACAGATTCCAATTATTGTAAATATGAATTGGCTGCTCAAAGATCATCGAAACGTAAATAAAAAAATTTAATTCAGCTTTTTGTTTTACTGAAAATCAATAAAACAAAAAAAAGTTCAGCAGAAACTGAGCTTCATGTTTTCTGATTCAAGCCTCCTGCCTCTGCAGGGATTTTATCTACTACAACGACATATACGCCTTCTCTCTGGACACCTTCTCCTGGTCGCGCCTCGCTCCATCAGGCTCCGCCCCCTGTCCGCGCTCGGCCTGCCAGATGACCGCCACTCCTGACGGCGCAGGTGTCATCATCTACGGAGGATATTCTAAAGTGGTTGGTGTCCCGTCTGTGTGTCCGTCTGTTTGGATCTGTCTTCTGTGACGCCTGACGAGTTGATTTATTTCTTCAGAGAGTGAAGAAGGACGTCGAGAAAGGCACCATCCACGCCGACATGTTCCTCCTGAAGAGAGACGGGAAAGATGGCCAAGGTACGAAACAAACCTGCTTCAACGTTCTTCATGATCTCTGCAGAAACCAGAGCAAGAAAACAGCTAAAATGAGCTGACTATGAACTGAAAACTATAAGTTTTGAGAAGAATAAAAGATCCTCAAACTAAGTTAAAATAGACGGATGCTAAAGCTGTAATTAAAATTGGCATGTTACTAAAAAGAGCTAATATTAACAAAACGGTACCTTAAATTAGCTAAAGAGAAGATAATTTTACCAAAACTGTAACTAAAATTAGCAAACTAAATGCTAAAAGAAACATCTCTAGCTATAAGTAGCAGCACAATAAAGGCTAAAAGAAACATACTGTTAGCTAAAATCAGCAAACAAAAGGCTAAAAGAAACATACTGTTAGCTAAAATTACAAAAATAGAGGCTAAAAGAAACATACTGTTAGCTAAAATTACCAAACTAAAGGCTAAAAGAAACATATTTTAAGCTAAAAGTATCAGAATATTAGCTTGAAAAACAAAGTAGCATAAAAACACAGAGCAGTTTGTTGAAGCAGATTTAAAGAGAAAAATGTTTTAAAAAACTAAGAAGATCTTTTTGTTTTAAAGGAAATTTCATTTTTACATCAAATAAAATATATAAGTTGAGTTTTGATAAACAAACAGCACAAAGTGTGTAGAAGTAGTTTGTGTTTGCAGTAAAACATGACTCAGCATTAAAGCTGATGGACTTCATGACTCGTCTCCACCATCCTGCAGAGAAGTGGTCCTGGTCCAGACTGAACCCGGCGGGGAACAAGCCCCCTCCTCGCTCTGGGTTCTCTCTGGCAGTGGGTCCGGCGGGCCGGGCGGTTCTGTTCGGTGGGGTTTGTGATGAGGAAGAGGAGGAGACGCTGGAGGGGGACTTCTTCAACGACCTGTTCCTGTTCGACACGGTGAAGAACCGCTGGTTCCCGGGCCTGCTCAGGGTAAAAACTCCACTCTGGGTTTTAGTTTTTAGTTTCTCTGGCCGAGTCAGATCAAACTTTAGTGTTTCCGTTCAGGGAACCAAAACAGAGAAGAAGAAACGACGGAGGGGGAGGAAGACTGGAGCCGATGGCGAGGAAGAGGAGAGAAATAAAGAGGAAGAGGCGGGACCTCAGGGACCGACGGAGGTCATCAAGGAGATCGTCACTGAGGACGGCACGGTGATGACCATCAAGGAAGTGACCCCAGGTCCTCAGGAGGAAGAGGAGGAGGAAGAGGAGGAAGAGGAGGATGATGGTATGTTTACACTTATTTATGAATTTAAACCAAGAGATCTTTAAACAAAACTGAAACTCTACGTTTACAGGTTCCGCCTCGGCCCCGGCGGTGGAGCCCTGCCCCCGGTCCAGCGCCATGGCAACGGTCCGCCAGGGGAAACTCTTCCTCTACGGAGGGATGTTCGAGGTCGGAGACCGCCAGTTCACCCTGAGCGACTTCTACTGCCTGGACCTGCACAAGATGGACCAGTGGGAGGTTCTGGTGGAAATGGACCCGAGTGAGTCGGCAGATCAGAGCCGTCGAAAAAATAATAATAATAAAAGTCATAACTTTAAAACATCAAAGAGGTTTCATTCTGATTTCGGAGTTTCTGTCCTCAGAGACGCAGGAGTGGCTGGAGGAGTCTGAGTCAGAGGAGGAGGAGGAGGAGGAGGAGGAGGCCAAAGGAGCACAAGGGGAGGAACAGGAGTCTGAGGAGGACAGCGAAGACGAGGACGGTAAGGGACAGTGCAGTGTAGTTAAACTTGGAGGACAGGACGTCCTGCTTCAGTTACTCCTGAATGTCTTCACCATTAGCTGTGGTCAAAAATTGGCTCCACCCCCTTCATCTAAACAGCACTGATGTCAGTTTAGCTTCAGAATTCTGTTTCTCTAAACCAACTCCTTTAAATTTACCTGAACGTGTCCTGTCCGAATGTCCCCCAGGTGATGATGAGGAGGAGCACCCCGCTGTGCAGGAAGGAGAGACGGTGACGGACTACCAGACCCGGACGGAGCCGTACTGGATTGGACTGGCTCGTTCCAACATGGGTCCGGACTCCAAGGAGAAGAAAGTAGCCAAGGTGGCTCTGGCCATGGCTCAGGTCTTCTATGAAGACCGGTAGTGGGACGCCTGAGACCACCTAAGTCCACCTGAGACTGTGAGTGGCAAAAACTCACCTTTATGTTTAGATCTTTTTGCATCTCAGGTTTGCTCTTTGACTTGTGGTTAAGCTTTCGACCACTTTCTCACCTGAGAACTCGGGCTGAGCGATATTTTAGCCGATGACGATTAACCCTTCGCAGTCACATGATCGATTTTAGTGGGAATTCTCCTGAGAATCTGTTTCAGTTTGTTTGATAAGTACAGGCTTTAAGCTCTACAGCAGTTTTTAAAATGTGTTGATAAACCAACTAAATTAATTTTAGTCATGATGAATCATTTATGACACTTTGTAAAAAAATATTTGTCACGTTTGAAGCGTTTCAGCTGGATTCATGGAAAAAAACCACCTCAGTCCACCCTCTGGGTTCACCCCCACTGCACCGAACTTCAATAAAAGCCCCAAACTCCTTCCTGACTGACTCCTGAAGTTATTTAACAAGCGCCAAAAACATCTACAGGAAGAAGAAAATAAAAAGACGTGAAAGTTAAATGAAGTTTGGTGACGAGATCAGGACTGAGCAACAGGATCTGACAGATTTAAGATATTTTTTGTGTTCAGGTTTTATGGTTAGTTCTATTTATTTATTTCCTTTATTTAACCAGATTTAAACCCCAAACGTCTCTTTATTGTTGCTTCACTAAACATTTTCATCCTAATGTTCTGGAAACACAAATATTTCTGATTCAGACACATCTTTTCCTTTGATCTCCCCCCCCGCCCCACCTGCAGACCACCCATAACAACACTTTGTCTGGATTTATTTGTCTTTCAGAGGACGAGGACAAACCGAAGAAATCAGGGGACGTGAGGTGGATTTGAGGAACGGCAGGACCAGCGGGGGGGGGTGTTGGACGGAGGAGACGAGGGAAGACATCAGCCTCGGTTTGATCCCTCCATGACCCATTTTATCCTCCGTCAGGACGCTGGGGGGGCTGATAAATAATAGAAAAGATGAAGGAGAATGAGGCTGCTCTTCTTCCTCTCTGCTCCTCTTCCTCTCTGCAGCCATTTTTTTATTTCAACCCCAGGACAAAAAAAAAAGACTTGTAGAAATAAAGAGGCTTTTGGGAGACGTAGTGATGACGTGGGGGACACACACACACACACACAGACGTCAGATGAACGTCAGACATGGACTTCATGTTCCAGCTGGTCCTGAACTTTGTTTACGTCAAATCACTGAAGAAGACACAGAGCTGCAACATCATGCAAATGTATTCACCCCCCTCAACCTGGAGTTTAATTGGATTTTTCATTTGAATAAAAGCAACAATTCTACAAGATATACAAGAAGTCTACAGGTGTTCAGGTTTAGCACAATCCCATCTTTGTCTACAGCAATGGTTCTCAATTCCGGTCCTCGTGACCCACTATCCTGCATGTTTAGTAGTTTCCCTGCTTTGCGAGTGATTGGTAGGGTTCTGCAAAACTTAAAGACCTTCTGAAGAGCAGGGAAACAACTGAAACATGCAGGATAGTGGGTCATGAGGACCGAATTGAGAACCACTGGTCTACGGACACCTACATTATCAAACGTCAGCACATCACCACTGAGCCATGTGAGGATTTCCATGTTTTTTTTGCATGAATTTCCAAACTGATTAGAGGAAAAGCGAATCAGAAATCAGTACGTAAACAAAAAAACAATCCTGCTCTATGTAAGAATTGGAATTTTTATTAAAAATCTATGATTTTTCACTTTAAAAGAATTTTTAAATGATGCCTCTGCCTCTCAGGAATCACAGTTAATCTCAAAACTTCCTTATTTTATCATAAAAACACTAAAAATATCAGACTTTTACATAAACCAAGTAAATTGATTTAAAAAAGTCAAAGCAAAAATATGTGTTTGCATCTTTGGCACAATGCGGAGCTCGTTCTCAGTGCTGGTTGGACTCCAGGGCTGTCCCTGGTCCTCGATCCTGTTCGTAGTGTTTATGGACAGGATCATGGAGAGGAGGGGGTCTGGTTTGGGAACCACAGGGTCTCATCTCTGCTGTATGCAGGTGATGTGGTTCAGATGTTGGCGTCTTCGGGCCAAGACCTTCAGGGTGCACTGGGGCGGTTCGGCTGGGACGAGAGTCAGCTCCTCTAAGTCTGAGGCCATGAGGCCATGGTTCCCAACTGGAAAAGGGTGGAATGCCCCCTCCGGGTCAGGGGAGAGTCTCTGCCTCAAGTGGAGGAGTTTAAGTATCTGGGTGTTTTGGATCGATAGGTTGGGGCCTCCTCAATGATGAGGGCGTTGCTTCGGTCAGTCGTGGTGAAGAAGCTGAGTCGAAAGGCAAAGCTCTGGATTTACTGGTCTGTCTATGTTCCAACCCTCACCTGTGGTCATGAGGTGTGGATCATGACCCGAAGAACCAGATCGTGGATACAAGCGGCCGAAATGACGTTCCGGGCTCAGCCTTAGAGAGGGGGAGGAGCTCGGAGCAGAGCCGCTGCTCCTCCACATCCAAAGGAGTCAGTTGAGGTGGTTCATCTGATCAGGAGCCTCCTGGACGCCTCCCTTTAGAGGTGTTCCACACGTCCTAGAGGTGGAAGACCCAGGACCTCTCTGGTCTGGGGACACCGGGGGTCCTCCAGGACAGGCTTGAAAATGTCTCTGGGGAGAGGGAGGTTGGGGTTTCTCTCCTGGACCTGTTGCCTCCACCTCCCGACTACGGATAAGAGGCAGAAGATTAATTTTTACTCAGTTTCATGTTGATCAGGTTGATTGACGCAAATTTAAGACCCGTCTGGTTCCTGTAGAACCAAACCAAGAGGGGGACCCAGATCCTCGACACAAAGTCAACCTGATTCTTGGTTTCACCAGGTTCAAGGTCTTGTTCTTGGTCTGGAAACATCTAGTTAGAAGTTCATCTAATCATTATTTCCATTCAAATAATTTGTGAGATATTTTGCTAACAACCATGCAGAGTTCAGCAGTTCTTGTCCAATCATTTAGGAGTTTAAGGTTTAAGTTAGGGATGACTCAGCTACTACCACACCACACTGGTTGAGCGATAACCATTTTTGCATTTGCCTGTCTTGCTTTGCCGTGGCGGCCATCTTGAAGAGGTCATGAGCTGCGGTGATCCCTCCAGCCTTCAGCAGCAGGAACATTATCGCTGCTGAAGAAACAACAGGCAGAGTTTAAGATAAAAACAAATCCACAGGTGAGGTTAGGAAGCTCCTGTCTCTTTAAAAGCCGGATTGTGCGACTGAGCAGAGAGGAGAGGAGAGGAGAGGGGGGTTTAGCTGCAGTGGAACAGTCCTCTCCACTGAGCAGGTTCTCTGAGCCACAGACCCACACAGACAGAGGAGACCGTGAGACCCAGGCAGCAGGAGGAGAGGCGGGCCGTGCGTCAGCCGGAGCTCCACAGGGGAAACATGGAGATGAGCGAGAGAGGACGGAGAACCGCCATCCATCCCCGGGTTCCGTCAAACCGCCAACCTGAAGGCGACACACGCAGGGGATAAACCACTTATGGACACAGTGGATTAAAGACCTGCAGATACACAGAGAGGAGGAAGAGGAAGAGGAGGAGGAGGAGGGAGAAGAGCAGAAATTAATCTATTCAGTTGTTTATTTTCACGGTGTGTGTGCGCACAGTTTCTGTCAGGAAGAGTGTGTGTCTGCAGGAGGCAGGAGACTGCATTGCTGCTCTCCATCACTGAACGACATGAAAAATACCTGATTTTTTTTTACTCCGTTTCTTCCTGCATGTATGACTGCAGCACATATGTGAGGATGAGGATGAAACGATGATGATGATCCAAAGAGTCTGACGGATAATCAGGATAATCACTTCTTTTTTGTGGGTGTGTTTGGGGGGGTGGGGGCCTTGCTGGTGATGTGAGGTTTGGTGGTTTGCAGGGAAACTTCTCAGCTCTGCACCCCAGAGAGGTGGAGGCATCATCAGGTAGGAGGCAGGAGGAGAAGTGGGCCTGAGGGAGGAGGAGGAAGAGTCGGTGTCGTGGACTGTGTAGGAGGCCGGCGGAGCTGCCTGATGGTTGAAACTCCAGCTCAGGGAGGATAATGGCAGCTCGGGGCCACGCTCTGCTCCTCTCTCACCTGCAGGAGCTGCGCAGAAACTGAGAAGCCCCGAAGCTGAAGCTCCGCTGGGAGGATGGTGTGAACGGCAACGTCCCCCCACCTGACACAGCAGTGAGGGTCCCCTCCTTTCTCCTGGCTTGGCTGTGATCTGGTTGGGAAGGCAGAGGTGGGATTTCTGGGTTCGCGTGGGAGTTCTCTCCCTCCCACTCCTGCCTCCTTACCCCTCACCTCTCCAACGGGCTGCTTCTGGCACCAAACTGTCCTTCTTTTCGATCCTTTTCTTTTCTTTTTCTTTTCTTTTTCTTTTTGTTGAGGCTTCAGGGGATTTGCCAAGACCTGTTACATGCATGTCCACTGGCGGCAGGTTCAACTTTGACGATGGGGGGTCATACTGCGGAGGGTGGGAGGAGGGCAAGGCGCATGGCTACGGGATCTGTACGGGACCCAAGGGCCAGGGCGAATACTGCGGCTCCTGGGCCCACGGATTTGAACTGTTGGGCGTCTACACGTGGCCCAGCGGGAACACCTACCAGGGCACCTGGGCGCAGGGTAAGAGACACGGTCTGGGGGTGGAGAACAAAGGCCGGTGGGTGTACAAGGGCGAGTGGACTCACGGCTTCAAAGGGCGCTACGGCGTCCGGGAGAGCACGGGGACGAGCGGGAAGTACGAGGGGACGTGGAACAACGGGCTACAGGACGGGTATGGAACCGAGACGTACTCTGATGGAGGTAAGCACCGGAGCACAGGTGCATTGTGGGTGTTCTGGTGGTTTGTTTGTGGGTAGGTGAAAATGTGTGACCATGTGTGAGTTTTTGACGTCATCAGAGCAGAGTGATTGGCAGTTTAGGACGCAAGGTAGGAAGAAGGTTTTCATGGGTTTTTCAAGTTCTCCGGTCCTCTTCCATGACTCAACACAACTCACACGAAATAAAATTTTAACATCAGCTATTAATCCAGATTTTCCTGCTGCTCCTCTCCAGTTAGGGTTAGCAGGGTTAGGGTTTATGGGGGACATCTGGACAGGTCTCCAGTCCATCACACATGTATGTTTTTGGTCTTTGGGAGAAAACCAGAGTACCTGGAGAAAACCCACATGAGCACAGGAAGAACACCAGCTGTGTTGCCCCTGACATCAACTAGATGTAGGAGCAGGTGGTTGTAGAAACTCTTGTGTGTGAAGGTGGTTGTAGAAACTCCTGTATGTGCAGGTGGTTGTAGAAACGCCTGTATGTGCAGGTGGTTGTAGAAACTCTTGTGTGTGCAGGAGGTTGTAGAAACGCCTGTATGTGCAGGTGGTTGTAGAAACGCCTGTATGTGCAGGTGGTTGTAGAAACTC
>JARVJO010000002.1:6180585-6204125 GCA_031762555.1 Cynodonichthys magdalenae
CCTGTATGTGCAGGTGGTTGTGGAAACTCCTGTATGTGCAGGTGGTTGTAGAAACTCTTGTAAGTGCAGGTGGTTGTAGAAACTCTTGTAAGTGCAGGTGGTTGTAGAAACTCTTGTAAGTGCAGGTGGTTGTAGAAACTCCTGGATGTATTTTCTCTCTGGGATCAGTAAAGCATTTTTGAATTGAATTGATTTTGTGTCTAGAAATACAAGGTTCAGTTTTAGGTTTCAGGACAACCTGAATAAAAAACATTTGTATTTTTAATATATTTCTCTATATTTGTTTAAATGCAGCTCAGGTAGTTGGGCCTTCATCTAACTTTGGGATCTCAAGAAAATAAATAAATTTTATTGTACCATAGGCGTTTGAAGACGAGTTACTCTCTTGTTGATAAAGTAATTTAGTTTAAAAAGAAAAAAAATAAATCCCTTTTGTCAACAGTGAATATACATAAAAGATGTTTCGTATTATAACTGTAATTTTGTTTTTAATTGATTGTTATAAAAATATAATAATTTATTAAAGGGACATTTTATTTACTTATTTATTTAACGTAAACTGATTTGAATCAGCGTGAAATCTTCCATGAAATTGAATTCTGTAATAGTTTGATTCTGAGCTCAGTCACACTCGGCGTGACTAAAAAACAGAAACACACTCTCAGACTGAAATACGGTGCAAAACGAGCAACACACATGAAATATCTGATGGCGTGAGCGCAGAGCTGACTGTAGCACACATGAAGCTAAAGCCCCCTTATGTAACTCCTCCACTAGAAGCTCCTGCTCCTGCTCTGCAGACAGGGTTAGCCCTGATCCCAGACTCAAACCCACACAGCAGACCTGTTCAGGGGGGTTGATTTGGGACAGAACTGCAGACGTCAGCCGGATAAATAAAGCAACCAGACGGGCGGGATGACAGAACGGAGGCAGAGCTGGACCAACAGATGCACAGAACGATGGATGAAAGCAGTGGTTAGATAATGAACAGATAATAAAGAGACGCATGACTCGCAGGATGATTATCATGATTATTATAGGAGATACTCTCTAATCAGAAGGGTGAGATCATTATGGAGAGAATGGGACAGACAAATATGGCCGTGTTGGTGAGACACATGCAGCACAGATTGGCCCAGATATACAGGAAGTGTTTATGTAGCTCCTGTGGCACACTGTGTCCTTTATATAATATCACGTCTTTATATAGATCTGTGAGACCAGAACAAAACCCCTTAAAAAGAGCAAGACGTTAAAAACACTCAAACATATTCCATCTTGAATCGTGTTAACTCCAAATGTTAATCAGCTGTAGACATACATCCTATATTTGAATCCAACCAGTGCTTGATAAGATATTTAGCTAACAGAAAAGCACATATTGTGTCAAGCTTGGAGTGTAAGGTGGGGATGACTCTCAACTACTACCACACCAGATTTTAGCTCAATATCTGCACCAAGTCAACCTGAGTAGAGCACATAGAGAATGGGCGGTTAGCATTGGGTTGCGTTCACATTAGCATTGCTAACACTTTTGTTCCTGCTAGCCTGTTAGCGCCATCATCTTGTAGCTTCTGTTGTGGCTGAAGTGAACAACTAACCCTAACCCGTCTCGTTGCTTAACGCCGTGTTGGCCTCCAGCAATAAGTGTGCAGATTTTAAAACACTGTAAAGATGTTTTAATTAGGATGATGTTGAGTTTGATTACCTTCAACCATATCAGACAAGTTCTTTAAAACTTTTTAAACACACATGACTTTTATTTTGAAGTCCTGCTCCCGAAGAAAAAACTCTTATTTTCCTCTGTGGTCCTAATCTTCCTCTATAGCTCCTGCATGTCCAGAATAATATCTGTCAGAAACCTGCTGCTGGTTTACCCTGAAGCCACACCTGAACCAGCAGTTTGTGAAAACTCGTCCTCCATCTTTGTTACCTCCTCTCCTACACACTCCTCACTTCTGTCCTCTCCTCCCACCTCCCTGCTTCCTCCCTCGCTCCGCCGAGCTGCTCTTTACAGTAGGGTTTCCTTAGCAACGCTTACCAACGTGCACCAGGTCATTGTGTCACGAGGGACCCGAGTGTTCCTCGCCACTATTTGCTGGCCCGGCTGACTCTCCCGGGCTGAGATTGGCCAACCGGGCCTTCCGGGCCGACGGCGTCAACCAAGATGAAGAGCTAAGCTGAGTGATTACTAAGCGCTTAGTCAGAGAGGAAGAGGAGGAAGAGAGGAACGAAAAGACTGCACACGTTCAGTAATCACTTCAGTGAGAAACGGAGTCACAAAGAGAGATTACAGCTGTCAGCGTGTACAACAATCAGAGATTACAACAATCTAATGGCTAATATCCCAACAAAAAACACTCACTTTAATGTCACAAACTGAGCAAAGAAAAGATGACACAGCAGTTTTATCAGTGCAGACGCTCATAAAACACAGATTCTTAGTTTCCTTAAACTAACCCACTTCCCTCAACAAAACCACAACAAAATAAATCAACTTTAACTGTAGAGAAAGTACAAATTAAAACCTCTAAATTAACACAGATCTTTTTTAAAATGGCTTTAATCATTGTGTCAAAGGAAAAAGGGCATTAGTTCTCCAGATTGCTGTTTTTATGTCAGTATTTTACTGTAAAACATATAACACTCCAACAGCAAGTCCTGCAATGTGTGATTTAATTCTTTTAGACATCTTAAATGAATCTGTTGAAAACATCTTTGTTTAGTATAAATGACTCTTATGTCTCAGTTTTTATCACTGAAGGTTAGTCTCTTTGTGCCGAACAATGACTTCATTCCTTTATTGTTTTCTGGTTGATCCTCTGAAGCTCTTTGCCTGGTTCAGACACAGATAAGATTATCAGCTCCCAGGAACCTGCAGCTCTGCAGCCTGACGTTACGTCTGTTTAGTTTATTGGTTCCTTTGACTCACTGCTGCTGACCTTTCACCTGTCTGTGTAGTCTTCATGTTCACGTTTCCACATAGGTAGGTAGGTCAGGTGGTCGGTAAGTTGACAGGTAGATATGTTGGTAGATAGGTAGTTGGGTCAATTGGTCGGTCAGTTAGTCAATAGGTAGGTAGGTCAGGTGGTCAGTAGGCTGACAGGTAGATATGTTGGTAGATAGGTAGTTGGGTCAATTGGTCGGTCAGTTAGTCAATAGGTAGGTAGGTCAGGTGGTCAGTAGGCTGACAGGTAGATATGTTAGTAGATAGGTAGTTGGGTCGATCGGTACTTGGGTAGAGAGGAATGTAGGTTAGGTAGAAAGATAGGTAGTAAGTTAGGTAGGTAGGTACGTTGATTGGTCAGTAGGCCAGTAGTTAGGTAACAGGTAGGTAGTTAGGCAGACAGATAGGTAGGTAGGTTGATCAGTCGGTAGTTAGTTAGGTAGGTAGGTAGGTATGTATGTAGATAGGTAAACAGGTTGGTAGGTTGGTAGACAGGTAGGTATGTAGATAGGTAGACAGGTAGATAGTTTGGTAGTTTGTCAGACAGGTAGGTATGTAGGTAGGTAGAATGGCCAGTCAGTTAGTTGGGTAGGTAGGTACTTTGGTTGGTCAGTAGGCCAGTAGTTAGGTAACAGGTAGGTAGTTAGGCAGACACATAGATAGGTACGTTGGTCAGTCAGTTGGTAGGTAGGTAGGTAGGTAGGTAGGTAGGTAGGTAGGTAGGTAGGTAGGTAGGTATGTAGATGGGTAGGTAAATGTGTAGGTATGTAGGTAGACAGATAGATATGTAGGTAGGTAGACAGGTAGGTATGTTAGGTAGGTAGGTAGACATGTAGGTAGGTAGATTGCCTAGTTAGTTGGTTGGTAGGTAGGTAGGTAGGTAGGTAGGTAGGTAGGTAGGTAGGTAGGTAGGTAGGTAGGTAGGTAGGTAGGTAGTTAGTTGGGTAGGTAGGTATGTTGGTTGATCAGTAGGTGGGTAGTTAGGTACACATGTACAAAGACATGTAGGTTGGTCAGTTGGTAGGTAGTTTGATAGACAGGTAAGTATGTAGGTAAGTAGACTGGTCAGTCGGTAGTTAGGTAGCTAGGTAGACAGGTACGTAGTGAGGTAGACAAGTAGCTTGGCAGGTAGGTATGTAGGTTTGTAAGTAGGTAGTTATTTCTTTTTATTTGGCACTTCCAACCCTCTTTATTTTTTATTTTTTTGGATCATTGATCTTCATGTTTCAGTACTTAAATTTGGAATTGTCAGTCCAAACAAACACAGATCATCCTGATTCTGAAGTTTGTTTCTTTATGTAAGATTTATTTTTTTACTTTGCAGCCCTGCAGCATGCAGTGTTTTCTGTTAGCAGGTTTCCTCTGACTCATGCAGACGAGTGTTTGGTGATGCAACACGGTTTCCTGTCGTCAGATTCGATACGTCCTGCTGATCCGTGCAGCGGACTCGGTTTAACGTGACCAGAACTCTCAGAACCGCTCCGTTACTAATGTGGATTTCTGCACAATTGAATAATTTTCCTCAGTTCTTTAGTGAAGCTATTCTGAAAATGTCCTCAGTAGTTAGTTTTCTTAAGGTTTGATAATAAAATAAAAAACCTTTGGTTAAATCTGTCAGCACCAACTCTGCTGAAACACTCTGGGTCTTTTTCATGACATTTCAGAGCAGATGAGTAATCCCCAAATGAAAATCTGAGAGACTCAGACAGGAAAAAAAGGCAGAAGCAAAAGCTCTTAAACGGATAACAGTCTGAAATCCACGGCCGGGGTTTAGCTTTGATCTGACCCCTCAGCCCCACCTGGACCTCCTCCCTCTCATTGGGCTCGGTGCCCATTAGAGATGTTTTCTACCTGCAGTAAGCACCTGTCTCACCTCGGTGAGGGCTCCACAAGAGATGCATCAAAATAAAAAGTGGGTCAAAGATTTTTCCTCCTCATTGTCTCAGATTCTGTCTTCCTTCAGCTCCGGTCCGACCCAAAGAAAGACGCTCAGCAGTTCAGCTGTGTTTTTTTCTTACTGCACCTCCTGCAGAGCTGCTCCTCTGCAGGCTTCAGATTATGTAACCACGGTTTGATGTTTGTACCGAGGATTAATGCCGCAGCCTGAAACGGATAAAAAAAATCTGATTTTTATCTTTGCACCACTGCTGAAGCAGCAGCTTATAAAAACAAGTTTATTTATAAAAACATTTGAGCCCACAACAATATTTCATTATAAATAATTAACTCTAGTGAACGATGAAAATGTTCAACATCTAAATAATAAATATTGCAGATTAAAAACAGTATTTTATATTTTATTTTTCATGAGTGAAAACAGATATATATATATATATATATATATACAATAAAAGATAATTTTATATCAGACAAATTAGTCTGAATCAGAAGCAACAGAAGCCCCACTTATTTTTACCGCTTTTATTTTGAAGTATTACGATTATTATCGCCCATTTTTCACAGCTGTGGGTGATCATGTAATTGCAATATTGCCCATTACCACCATAATAGCTGAACAGATTTAATGAAACTCTTAGAAAAAAACTTAGATGTTTATTTACAACTAAATAACTTTTGGGGCCAACATAATTCAAGATATCCACCAGAACTAAGCAACATTAGCCAACACAAGAATTGCTGGGACTCGGTTGGTTTTGCAGATATTGAGCTCAAATTTGGCCTAACAGATCGAATAATTTTTTGTTTCAAATTTTGTGTGAAATTCATTTCTTCACTTAAGGGAAACATTGATTGGCAAAAACAAACAGAAACATTAATGAGAAATTACACACAGTGTTGTTATTACTTCTCATAATACTCATATATTATGTACAGAGTACAAAAACACGTTTATGATGTTGGCAAACTGTTCCTCTGGATCAGATGATCTGTGAGGTTTCTGCAGCTCTCATCTCGTCACCATTAGTTTTTTTTTATCTGCAGTTACTCCCAACATGAAATCTCTTTCTGTAGATAAAAGCTGATTCTGTTCACCTCTGCTTAGTTTTGAGGCTTATTTTATTCACCGTGCAGCTGCAACATGACTGGAGGGTAACCTCATATGTACTTTTTATGATTGTAGCACAGCTTATCCTCCTCCGCTTATTGTTTTCTTATTGAGTTTGATACAAAAGGAGAATCCTGTAGCTTTCAGCACCATGGAGAGCGACAGGCTTTTAAACAGGATTTAATTGACTTCAATCTGATAAAACACAGAAAACAAAAAACCCACACTTCTTTATTCACTCCTTATTATATTATTATAAATCTAACTTCAGTATTTTCTCACAGTTGTAACATTTGTGATGTTTAGTTTTAGTTTCAGGCTAATTTAAAGAGTTTAAACTCGTTTCTATTTTCTTGTTATTTTTATGACTTTAATAAACCAGAGGCAACATGTTTGAAACATGAAGGCGAATCCTGTGGTTTAACTGCATATTTTATTTACAACTTGTTTATTAAATTCGTTGAGACTTAAATAATTTATTTTCCATTCATTAAAGGACAAAGTTTCAGTTGCTACAGAATTATGAGACATTTATTATAAATACATGTAAAACTAAAGAAAGCACATTGATCAGCTTTAACTAATAAAAACACCATTATAGATTTAAGGTTAATACATGTAGTTATTTTATTCTGACTGCCGCTGATTTTTATGTTTTCAACTGAATTACAGCTCAGCTGTGCTTTTATTTTGTTAAGTTCTTTGAAACGGTTGAGTCTTTTTGTTTCTCAGCTGTCTGTGGTTGTTTTCTCTCAGGTTATATTGGATGTTGTCAGGCTGATTCGGCACATTTTGCTTCATCTCTCTGGTGGAAGTCAATGTTTTTTTTCTTGTGGTTTTTGCTGAGTCAGCACGTTCTGTGGAGCTCGTGTGACGCCTCGGCTGCTGCCTTCTGCCTCCCACCCTGCTCCAGAATCATGACCGCCGTTTAGTAAAATCCCATCAAGCTGTTGAACGAGTGTTTGTTGTTTGTTTGTGTGTGTGTGTGTGTGTGTTCTTTGATCTATCCCTCATATGGCTGTCCAGCTGTGAGCTGACACGATTATAAAGGCCTGACCAGATGTGTCTGCCATCTGTCCTTCACAAAGACCGTGTGTGTGTGTAAGCAGGTAGAAGGGATAAGAAGCAGCATGTCGTCATGATGAAAGTGGATTTAAAACCACTTCACACGTCTGCTTTGAAAAAAAGAAAAAGTGAGATCAGTTCATTCAGAACTTCCTGTTTTGACACCGGAGCCCACGAGGGAAACGCTGGTGCGTGTTTGTGATGAAGACGTGCATGGCTGCAGTCCTTATATGGTCACATTGTTGGGCTGGAGCGAGTGCGTTTGCTCCAGAATGAATCAGAGTGCTGTTACATCAGAGGGACGAGCAGGCGGGACGGATTGGAACACACACTTCCGCTCGGGTTTTTGAGGAGTGATGGAAACACTCACATGTCCTACTTTCCATCAGCATCAGATGTAAGGGAGCAGAAAGTGAGGGGAGGGGCTGGAGGAAGGGGTGTGGCCACAGGAGACCAGTTTCACACTCAGTAACACCTGTTTGAAATCTACTATTAATGTGATTTTTGATGCAAACATTTGATTCTTTCTATTTTGCTTCATAAAACAAGTCTTAAGTCGGGACAGTGTCAGGATCTGTGTTTCTTATTTGTACTTTTTTGTTTTTATTGCCCTAAATAAGATTTTAGGTGGCACCATTCATGCAAGTTTCTAAATCTCATTGACAGTTTACATCCATTCACATACAAAATTAAATGATTTTGTTTAGATATTATTTTTTATCTTTAGAAAGTATGTTGTCTAATTAAATTGTCTAATATAATTAATTTGAAAGAAGTCTGCCTCATACCTGCCAACTTCCACTGACATCCTGAGAAACACCTGTTCATGTTAACCAGCAACTGTGCAGCGAAGCAGTTCTAGGGGGTCCAAGGGTACACTCCTGTAGAAAAAATTGAAAAAGTTCTACTTCAAACTTTATTTTCCATCCATTTTAAGTGCATTTGATTAAAATCTTGGTATTAATACAACATAAAATCAGTATTTTATGAAGCTGAAAAACAGATTTTAACCTGATTTTTATCTGAGATCAGAACTAAAACTTTTATTATTATTTTGTTTTCTATTGACACACTGAGCACTGGGAAATTTGCACCTAAATTTATTTTAGCTTCAGTCCAGCTGTGTTTAACGCAAACTTATGTCAACAAAAAAAGTTTATTTTATGAATTTATGTTTCTGTTGAGCATTGTTTTGTTTTGAATCTCATTGTTTCTGGTCTCCTTCTGGTTCCAGGAACCTTTCAGGGTCAGTGGGTTGGCGGTATGCGCCACGGCTACGGCATCCGTCAGAGCGTCCCGTACGGCATGGCGGCCGTCATCCGCTCCCCTCTGCGCACCTCCATAAACTCCCTCCGCTCTGGGTCGGAGCACAGTAACGGTACGGCTCTGCTGGACCGCACAGGTGTGCTGGTTCCCGGTCCTGCCACGGTCCCAGGAACTCTGACTGCCAGCGTGTCCATGTGCAGCACGGGCAGCAGCGGGAGCAGCCCCGCGGTGTCCAGGGGGGGCTTTGTGCTGACGGCGCACAGCGAGGCCGAGCTGCTGAAGGGGAAAAGGAAAGGCGGCCTGTTCCGAAGGTCCATCCTGTCCGGACTCAAGCTGAGGAAGTCCGAGTCCAGGAGTTCCCTGGCCTCGCAGCGGTCCAAGCAGAGCTCGTTCAGGAGCGAGGCCGGGATGAGCACCGTGTCCTCGGCTGCATCAGACATCAACTCCACCATCAGGTAAATCAGGCGGACAAAGGTCCCGACATGAGTCCAGAAATGAGTCCTGACATGTGTCTAGACGTGACTCCAGACATGAGTCCAGACATGAGTCCAGAAATGAGTCCTTACATGAGTTAGACTGGAGTTTTATTTTGAAAAACATTTTTTACAAACCTTCCATTTACTCTGGTTCTGCTCAAATCAGACTTTTTCCTCCCACAATGTGATGTTTTACTTTTCAGCCCTGAATGTTGTGTTTGTGGGACGACTTTGGGACGTGTTTAATGGAGTCTGACTCGTCCTGAAATAATCAGGTGATGCAGAACAAAGAGGAGCTGTCCTTCATCTGGAGGACAAAGATTCCAAGAAACCAGCACCTGTTCCACTAAACAGATTTGTAAACACCGTCGGGTTTTTATTCTCTGCTTTAACATCTTTGGTTGATTATTTAAAAAGATGAGATTCAGATGATTTTAACCAAAGTTCTGATCCTGTCTCAGTAAGACACATTACTTTACAAAATCCAAGCAGAAACCATCATCTGGAGATAACTCTAGTTCAAGTTTTTCCTAATAACTAACTCATTGTTTATTTTACCATCTGACCTTTGACCTTTTCCAGTCTTGGAGATGCAGATGCAGAGCTGGCTGTGGCCGATGACGACGTGGATGCCACGGCGACAGAGACCTACTGCGGGGAGTGGAAGAATGACAAGCGGACCGGGTTCGGCGTGAGCCGGCGGTCTGACGGGCTGCAGTACGAGGGGGAGTGGCTGAGCAACAAGCGCCACGGCTACGGCTGCACCACCTTCCCCGATGGCACCAAGGAGGAGGGCAAGTACAAGCAGAATGTACTGGTGAGCGGCAAACGGAAGAACCTGATCCCACTCAGGGCCAGCAAGATCAGGGAGAAAGTGGACCGGGCTGTGGAGGCAGCGCAGAAGGCGGCGGAGATCGCCCGGCAGAAATCTGAGATCGCCCTGTCCAGGTAGGAACTCCGTCTGCATGTCGAAGATCTCTAAAATCTAAAACTGAAACTTTTAAACCGTTTTCCTCCATCTTGTCCGGATCTACAGGAAACATTTTGCTCCTTCAGCTGAGTTCTGATGACAGGTCACATTTTAGGTGCACCTTGCCAGGACTGGGTCAGACTCACTTTTGCCTTTAGAACTATTTTAATTATTTGTGGCAAAAGATTCAACAAGATGTTGTAAACATTCCTCTGAGATTTTGGTACAGGCAGTAGAGGCAATATAGGCAAATGCTGAGGGCGCCATCCAGCTAGGGGACACCACAAATTGGCAAAAAAAGGTTATAACTTTTTATTAGATTCTAGTTGATCTAGGTCATAGAGTAAACACTGGTTCCTCAGGTTTATGAACTTGTTCTGTTTGTTCCTCAGCTGCTTTGCTCCTACGTGGTGCATTTTGTGATAAAACGATCATATGATGCAGTCAAGACGAACTCCTGGTGCTCAGTGTGGAAATGGAAAACAAAATAAGGAGAATGAAAGTTTCAGTTCTGATCTCAGATAAAGTTCAGGTTAAGGTCTGGTCTTCTACTTTCAGAAAATACTGATCTTTTTGTTTCATTAATACCAAGAATTTAGTGAAATGCTCTTCTCTTCAAATGGCTGAAAAATGCGTTGTTTTGAGTATTCCCCTGGACTCCCCCTAGAACTGCTTCAGTCCACAGATGCTGGTTAACATAAACAGGTGTTCTTTGATTTCTAAAGATTAAAAATAATATCAAAGACAAAATTTACCCCCTGGACACTTACACCCCTTAACAATTAGTATGGTCAACCAACAGTAAGTGTCCGGGGGATAAGATTGCAAAACTCCCAGTAGACTCAAATCAACAATGTTTAAAATCCATTAAATTCCTTTTCTTTCTCATCCTCTTTTTCCTTCGTGATCTGACCCCTGCGAGGTGAAGACCAAACGTCACCCTCCTTCTTTCATGCCACAGTTCTAATCTAAAATAATGTTATCAAAATAGTTTTAAAAAAACTCTTTAAAACTCTTGTTATGTTATGTGAGAAGCTTTCTGCAGATCCCTTCCCTCGCCTCCCCTCTTCCAGTCGTGCACAGATGTTGTGTTTGAAGAATAAAAGAAATGTTGGGTTTGATCCCAACTCAGATAGGAGCAACGTCAAACAGAGACAGAGTGACGTGGACGTCTGGAAGTGGGTTGGCTTTACTATTGGATTAGCAGATCAATCGTAATAATGTGAGCTCATGGTCATCCAGTTTAAGTGTGTTAGCAGAATATCTCACGAATCACTGGATTGATTCAAATGAAATGTTTAAAAATGGATTAACTTTTGGAGCCATTAAAGCTGACTGATGTCGGTAAACAAAAATACTAAGAGTCATGAAGTTTACATACAACTTCAGGTGTGGTTGTAGCTGAGAGTTGTTCCCAGCAGCGTGACATTCCTTCAAATATTGCCAGACATTTAGGCTGTGTCCAAATTCAGGGGCTGGGACCTACGAAGGCCAAATTTGTCAGCCGCTTATGTCACAGCGCCGCATTCAGACTCCTCCGATGTGGTTGACAAATGCTCCCTCCTTCGTCCTCAATTTTAGAGACGGGTCCAATGGATCCTTCTCGGCCCACCATGTCCCATAATGAATCGTGGGCTGACCGGATAAATTTTTTTTTCAGCTTGTAATGGTGGATGAAGTGAGAAAGGAGTACGTTTTAAATAAAAATCTGGCAGTATAAAAATTTCAAGGCAGAAAGTTGTTATTAATGCTTTTATCATTTGTATTGATGTGTTTTTATTATTATTATTGTCAGAAATCAAACTAGCTGGTGTAGAGAAATCATTGCTGCAGCTGCAGAGACATTGCTCTTTGGCTCAACAGGTCTCAGATGCAGGCAGCTGATGTTCAGAACGGTGACACAAATCAAGCCTTCAGCCCGCAGAATAACCTCCTTCTTCCTCCGGTTTTAGCTTGGCCCGTTAGCTCTCAGCTCTTTGACTCACAGAAAGTTCTAACCCAGATTCTGCGGCCTCTGCAGGCGTGTCCCAGAACTGAACTGCAGGGTATTTCCTTCTGGAACCTCCAGGAAAAACCCTGAGAGGCAAGGAAAAAAAAAGTCAGGCAATAATTACTTTAGTTCTTGGAGTGAAAGCTTTTAAAGAAGTCTGATCTCTTAAGTTTTGGACTTCCTGGAGTGTGATACTCAGGATATTTGTCACATTCATTGTGAACATGGCAGACAGCAGAAAGGTTTGTTTTACTTTGTAAAGTGAACACTGGAGTTCCAGTAAATCCAGGATTTGTTTTAGTGCCTGATGTGACTGATGTCTGACTGGGTTACCTGTGGTTCATAAAAACTAGAGGAATCCATCTTCGATTCGCTGATCTTTGTGGACGGAGGCCCTCGCTGCCGTTCTCTGACCTCGTTTTATCAGCTAGCCTGAAGCGTGACACACACTCTCCCACAGCTCCGTCCTCACACAGTTTCCATCCCGTCACGTTAACCTTCATTTACTGAAATCTGACGGCAAACTTAAAGCAGAAATCAACTGATTTCTTAAAGGAACGGTTGTTCTGTGCCCAGAACGTTGGTCGGCGTGGCTTGTAAACAGATTTATGTTCCCACAGCAGGATTACACACGCACACATGATTAGCAGTGATGCAGCCCGGAAGGCTTAGAGTGATATGAATCATCATCATCATCATCAGCTGCTCTAGACTGAAGCTACTGGAGCTTAGTGCACGAGTCCTGGATTAGACCTCTTCTTCTCCTCAGCTCACCCTCCATCCTTGTCTTTTCTTTGCTCCTCATGTTTCTGCATCTCATATTTGGTGCTAATCTCTGTATCAATGATTTGTTTTATTGTCTAATTATTTGAGGAAATCTAACCTATGAAACATATGGAAGGTCATTAATGTCACTGTAGCGCTGATGAAACGTTTCCGGTTTCTCCCTCCATGTTTGACTCATAATTATTCTGTCTCAAAACAAAGTTAAACTCCTCATAACTCCTTATCCTCTTCTTCATCACCTCACACCTCCTGCCCTCCATCTGCAGCACTTTCTCTTCTCGTTCGAACCGTGTGTTACCTAATCTCTGAAGAGGCAGAAACAGGTCGTTCTCTCGAAGGACGGTTTGTGGGACGGGAAGTGAAGCAGGAAGAGACGATGCAGAAACAGTTGGTTCCTCATCTATCCTTCATATTTCATGAAGTTAATATTTGTGTCCAAAACCAAACATGGAGACAGTCTTCAGATCGCCATGGTGTTTGGTTTACTGTGGGTCTGGCACCAAGAAGCAGAGGGAGGAAAATAAATCAATATCTATCGACATGCAACACTGCATCAAGACTGTTCCTGCCCAAAAACAGAAGGAAGATGGGTTTTACACAAGCAGAGGAAAAATTAGGAGACAATGAAAAGGATTGCTTTAAAAAACAAAAAGATCAATTAGAGAGAGACGGACAAAAGCTTTGAAAAGAGAGATGAAAAGTCTGTCAGACAAGCAGTGAAATGATGTATTTTGTGATATTTAACTCATCTTCTGAATAATTGATTGACTAAAACAGGAACTGTCCCTCCACAGATACTGTGACTAACGGGTGGTGTGTAATTTGTTTATTCTTGTTTGTCTCTTTCTTGCAGAATGAGATTTGTCAGCTTTAATGAAACAGATAATTCAGATGTAAATGATTGTTAATTGTACCTGATTGTAAAACAAGAATGAGAACTGATGGCCACTGGTTGGATGCCACAGGCCAGCGATTTTTAAAAAAAACGTATTTTCTTAAAATGTTTGCTTCTGTTTTGTGTTTCAGGACAGCCCACGCTCAGGGGAAGGCGGAGGCAGCGGTGGGAGCAGCTCAGAAAGCCCAGGAGGAGAGTCGTATGGCCCGGGTCACCGCCAAACAGTTCTCCCCCTCCTTCCAGCACCCCGGAAATGGTACGCTCACACACACACACAGGTCATCTTCTAAATTTCTAAATTTTCCTTGTGTGGACATGGCAAAATGTCCCTACAATGTTGGTCTAACCTCAGGGGTAGGTCCTCACAAAGATAGAAAGACAAGATCACACACACACGGGGAGCTTCCACACTTATGCCTGTTTCTAAAAACCAGTCAACCAAACACAACAACACATACATGATTGTCTCTTTGCGTATTTACATGTATATATGTCATTGTGTGTGTGTGTGTTTGTGTGTATACTTGTTTCTGTTGCCTATTTAGGACCGTTTCTGGTATACACACCTACCTTGTCAAGACCAGTAGTCCTAATAGAGACCAAAGACCAGTTTTAATATGGTGGAACTCCATTTTTGGGTTGGGGGTTCAGTTTAGGACTAAGGTGTGAATTGAGTTTAGGTTAGTTTTAGGGTCAGGTAGGAACCTGTGAGATTGGTTTTAAGGTTAGTGGTCAGGGTTAGGCTGTAGAAATTACTGGAAATGAATGGAAGTCAATGAGCGGTCCTAATAAGGATAAAAAGACAAATGTGTGTGTGTGTGTTGGAGGCGTTGATGATAAAGGTCAGTGTCAGCCCACCTTCCAGCTTTGCGTTTTTGTCTCTGTCACTCACACCTGTGGAGCTCTGCAGGAAGTGGGAACGTAGGAACACGCCACACGCTGACTTCATGACATGTGCTGTTCACTTCCACACACCATGGATTCCTCTTTTATCTTTTTTTTTTGCTCTCGGTGTTGCTATGCAAAAAAAAGCATTTATGTCAACAAACATCAGCACTAACATTTAGCAGCACCTTTATTTTTTTAGAAATCAGAACATTTTTGAAAGAAATGCTTTCATGGGATTTCATTGTTAATATTTAATTATTTTAGCATCAGAATTAATGCTAGTCTTCTTCACCTCATTTTGAAGCTGATATACTTTGTGGTGTTCCTCCAGGTATGGAGGTGCAGCGCCCCAAGCATCAGGTGTCCAGTGAAGCGGAGTGCGAGGGCTTATCCAGCAGCGCCGGTACGGCAGAAAGCCCGGATCTCTACATGAAGAGTGCAGGTTCCGATGACCCCTCCAACGATGCTGTCACCCCAGACCTCAGCCCCCCCTCTTCCTCACCCCCTCACACTCCGCCTCCCCCCGCCCGGCCGTCACAGCGCAGCAAGAGCGCCCGTTTCCACCGGCAGAGCGCCGTGGACCACGGAGACCGGGGGAAGGAGGGGGGAGAGAGGAGCGAGAAAGTCGGGGGAGGAGGGGAGACTGAGATCCAGGTGCTGATGGAGGGAGGAGGTGAAGGGGGAGTAAAAGAGGAGTGTCCACGGGCCAACAGCTGGAGCGAGGACAGGAGGAGGGGCATGTTGTCCAAAGGAAGGGGCGGGGTCAGCGGACGCACCAACGGACACAAACACAGTTCCTCCAATCACAAATCGCGGGAGCACGGCTCCTCCAATCACAGACAGCCTAGAGGGGACAGGTGGACGGAGTCATCCTCATCTGCTGCGTGGACGTCTGGGCACAGGGGCGTCCACGGCAGGGGGGGCCGGCTACTGGAGCAGGACGAGGAGAAAATTAGCAACTACGAGATGGAGATGAAGCCTTTACAGCCCAGAGACTCCACTACCCACAAGCCCCATGGGCACGGGGAGGAGACGCACGGGCATGCGCACGGAGAGGGGCGTTCCCACAGCACGCAGCGACAGAGGCATAAGAACCGGGACGCCAGGGACGGGGGGAAGGACTCTGTGCACAAACTGGACAGATCAGGGGAGAAAGTGGAATCGCGTCCTCTACGACGAGACCTCACCCTCTCCCCCCCTCTGAGATCCACCCCCATCACCCTGGAGCGGCAGGATCTGAGCCTCACACTGAGCAAAGGCAACCCGGTAAGATTTCTGTCCTCCCGTCCCGACGTCAACTTCCTCCTCCTACAGGAAGTAATCCTTTCACAATAAGACGTCTCGGTTAATTCTCTCTGCTTCTGGAGATTCGCTCATCTCAGCTCGTAATTTGTTTGGAGATTTGGTTCCTCAGAATCCATTTAGGTTGATGATAAACCCTGAGATGTGTTTAAAACCTGTTTATAGTTTTTGAATCAAAGATTTCTCAGATGTCTGACAGGAAACAGGACGACTGAAACCTGACAGGCTGGAGATGAAGATTGTCGTGCTGTTAGTCAAGATTTTGATCCTTAGCTGCAGAACTTTGCAGCCTGTTATGGCTCCTGCATATTCTCTCCGAAGCTGAACAGTCGATGCACAGTCACATGGTTTTTCGGCGTTCAGTTTCGCGCACACCTTCATAGTCCCTGAGAAACCCCGTGCCGAGATCCTGGGAAACCCCTCCCACTGCGGTATACGTCACTACAGGGGGGTTCCTCTCGTTGGAGTACAATGTGGAAAAAAACAGTCAGAGACCCATCACACAACGTTATTTATCCACAAATCAGTCCCAGTTAAAGCTCCATAGTTTTTATCAGTCAGATTCCTCTGTGCACAATGCCTGTTTTATCTTCTTTCATGAGTTTTTAGCTGTTTGACTATCTTTATAAATCACTGCTTCTTGGTACAACAGTCACCTCTAAAAGCAAATCACTTTTTTTTTAAGCTGGTTGAAGTAAAATGCAACGTCTGAATGTTTTCAGCATAAAAAACACTCCCACAAACGTCTGACCAATCACACAATAAATTCTTATGTGGAGGGGGGTAAAAAGTTCTGCCAGCGGTTTGTGTCAAGAAGCTGCCGAAATGTTGACAATGCGAACAGAATGACAGTTTTTGTCATGAAACTGTGACAATCCAAACCCATTTTGGCAGTTCGGAGGGAATATGCAGGAGCCTTTAGTCTCCAGGAAGAATGTTGAGGGGCTGACGTATTCAGATTGCACTTGTTTTACACCATAACAAGCTGTGTGCAGGTGAGAGTGGAGTCAGGTGTTTTTTGTTTTTTTTTTGTTTTATTTGTTACTCCTCTATTTCTGGCACTGCTCATCCCAAAGCAACACTTCCACAGTCTCCCTGGAGAGGCTGTCAGAAACCGTGTACCGTTAGCTCTGTTTTTACGAGCCGGTACGCGTCAGAGATCCAGTCAGAGGCTCAGGTTTCACTCTGCCTTCCAGTTCCAGATCTGTTTGAAACTCCTGATTCTGGACCTCAGAGAGGTCGCGGTACACCAGTCAGTTTGTCGTGTTGCTTTTATAGAGAAGAGATTCCAAACGAGGCATGACCTTTGACCTTTACCCTTTTAACTGAGGCCAGTAGAGTCTGAGATGGAGCCCTTTCTCTCTGTAGAAAGATGGACTCTAAATGACCTTTGACCTTTACCAGATTGATGAGCAGCCAATGCTGCTTCTCTAAGTTCATTGCTGTTGTCTTTCCATCTTGGCAGTGTGCTAACACACACCTGTAGCTGCAGGTACAGGTGGCCCCACTGATGAGGATCTGTTCAGCAGCTCCTGATCATCTGAGATGCTGTTGAAGCAGCATATCCAGGTTTTCAGTCACTGATTTAGCATTTTGTGTCTGTTTAATAAGTAATAAGCAGTAAGTAACTGCTGATACATAAAAAGAGGTTTGACTTTCCTCTTTTGTTTCCTGACTGCCTGATTTTTGAGCAGTTTTGTCAGCGTTTTAGTGGTAAAAATGATTCTCATTAGTTTAAAGTTTCTGTGACGTGCATTCCTTCAAATACAAAAAGTCAAAGAAAACAACTTTATATTTAAGAAACTTGGTGTAATACACATGATTTTACCCATTTTATCACACATCTGACATATTTTACTCTGAACTTGGCTCAGCCAAAGTGAAACAGGAAGTGACATCAAAGGGAAACTCTTTAAGAAAAGAAATTCCCTGGTCTTTGTTTGCTGAAACAAAATATTTTGAGCTTTAACTCTTCTTCATTTCCTTCTGATAGTGACTCAAAAGAATTTAAAGAAATATCAGAATCTTCTCTACTGTCTGTGTTGTCAGCCATTTTATTAATGTCTTGTTTACATACAGACATTCCCCTTTGACATCACTTCCTGGTTCTTTACATTCAAATATCTGAACAACTGTTTATCTCAACAGTGTGGATTTTTTTGTAATGTTATCAATGTTTTCTTTTCAAAAATGCATTTATATTTATTACAAAAAAATGTCATAGGCACTTTAAACTTTATTTTATTGTACATAAACAGCTTTATAATTAAAACTAACTAATGTACTGTCTCATATTTAAAAACCCAAGTTTTAAAACCCATTTTACTCATACAGAATCAATGGTTCTGACAGAAGAATTAATGATTACAGCTTTGATTTTGATCATGGTGAAATGCCCGGTCATTAGATTGAACATTTCATGTCTTCATGGTTTAATAAGCGGACAGCAGCTGTATGCTGTGTTTGTCACATTTGTCGGGTCACTCCTACGCATTGATTTGACTAAAAGGATTTGTTAGCCACCATCATGAGGATCCAGCCTGTCCACCGTGACAGAACACTGCGTTATCCTGCATATTAAGATAATCCTGAGGGAGAAGCACAAGGTTTGCCCTCGTGAAATAAAGAGAAATCTTTTTTCATGCTATGAACAGGCAGGAGGGATTACACTGCTGTAATATGATTTATATTTTTTGGGTTCTGTCTTAACTCGGTCCCAGTGGACTGCACTAATCCGCTGCGATAATACTGTTGCAGCATTAGCTAATGAATAAATCAACTGAAAACCACACATTTCTGAACGTCGTGGGAATAAACTCCACTTCTCTCTTGCATTGTATAAACTAATAAATTAGGCTAATTGTATTTTAATTAATCTGAAGAAAACAAAACGACTACCTGCTGCAAAAAAACATGTATATGTGCCGACAGAAACATGTAATGTGTCTGTTTTCTCTGAAAAACATATATAGGCTACGTTACTTATTTAATCAGTTATTTGTGCACAAAGTTGTCATCTTTTTTCTCCCTCCCTGCAGGTCGTGTCTCATAAAAAAAATTTAAGAATCCAGTTTAATCCAGAGAAACGCCTCCCAAACATAATTTGTATTTTAGCTAATTGTGGGTGAAATGAATAAGACAGGTAGCTACACAGCCTTCTGGATTAGTTTTCTAATTAAATTTTGAGCAATAATTCTGCAGTAACACTCCAGAGTAACAGCCCTAACTCCTCGACAGATGACTTCATGAGTGCAGCTCTATATTAGCACAAACTTAGCACAGTAATTCACATACAATTTCCATGTTTTAAGGTACAAATTTCCTACCTTCTTGGCAAAAATATGCCGCTTTTTATTTCCCTTTTATATCCTTAGTTTTGCTGTTCAGTTCTAGTTTGCTCTGTTTGCTCCAAATACAATTTTAAACAGAATATCTCCTCCTTTGATGGACACGAGTTTTGCTGAATACTATTCCTTTTTTTTGCTGCTTTTTATGAGCTTACATTATTGTTCATATCAATGCGCTAAAACCAACATAAAGTGTCCATAGGGCATAATTTTTAACGCCCCAATGAGGCTATTCAGAGGGGCTATTATTACTAATTATTGCTGACAGGGTGTAAATGTTGTATATTAATATGATAAATACACTGACAAATGAAGGGCATTGATCTGTACCACCTTACGATTGTGAATAAGTAAAAAACTAAGAAGGAATCACTGAAAAACATTTCAAATTCTATTTAAAATAATTGAAAAACACAAAGAACAAAAAATACATGACAAGCTAAGTAAATAACCAGTTTACATTGTTCATTAGAAGGAAATATTTGTGGAGTAAATTACTTTTACGTTTTAGGTGTGGCCTGACAGACAGAAACATGTCAAACATACATGTTGACATGTAGACAAAGCATGTAAACACACATGTTGACATATAGACAGAAACATGTCAAACACACGTCGACATGTAGACAGAAACATGTAAAACACATGTTAACATATAGACAAACATGTAAACACACACCGTGACATGTAGACAGAAACATGTCAAACAAACATGTTTTCATGTAGACAAAAACATATCAGACAAACATGTTGACATGTAGACAAAAACATGTAAACAAACATATTAGGTCAAATGTTAACATGTATGTATAACACTTGCATGTAGACAGAAACATACCAAAAATAAAATGTAGAAATGTAGACAAAAACATGAAAACACACATATACATAAAGAAGCATGTAAACACAAATATGCATACAGAAACATGTAAACACAGACATGCATACAGAGTAACATGTGAAACATACACATGTAGACAGAAGCATGTGCAGAGGTAATCCCTGCCCTCCTCTCTGCACCTTAGTAACAACAGAATGAAAAACCTGCCCCTTCCTCACTGAAAGCCCCTCATTGGTTGACTAGCGCTCTGTTGCTAGGGAACAGCGTATGCCTCGCATCAACGGCAGCCAATTGCTGAGCATTCATCAGTGCTGGTGGAGAGGAGGGAGGGTTGTGGATGTGTGTTTGCATCAGCAGAGAGGCAAGTGAGCCCCGTGTAGAACAGGTTCACAGAATCCACAGATACAATCTGTCTCACATAAATACACAGCGAGCACCATGGGAACCAACACGGCTGCAACACGCGGACGTGCAGCACTGCATGTCTTCCAGAAAGTCAACAGATTCACACAAGTGTCCCTGGCGTTAGCTTCCGCCATAATTGGTGAATTATTTAGGAAGAGTGATGCAGAAGCTTGGCTTGTTAGCGTAGCCGCTGTTGCATAAAACCTTTAAACCCCCCAAAAATAGCAGCTCAGTGTCTGCGTTCACTCCAAGGCATCAGGCATGTTTATATGATCACCCAAACCATGAAGTCTCTGACCGTCCTCGACAGCCACAGCAGCAGGGGTCATGGGACATTTAAACATTCATTGATTGAATGCATATCACCCACTACCGTTCATCCTAGAGTTTTACAGTCACAATCTGCTAGTGATAGTGGATTTTCAGGTAATCAAGTGGCTCTAGGATAAAAAATATCCTGGGAATCATTACTGCTTCCTTTGAAATGATTAAACCCAGCTCCTGTTTTAGCTCCAAACAAATATAAAGAAAAAAAATGATCGGAGGAGGTTTTAACCAGGTGTTTTAACCAGGTGTGTTTCCCAGATCGCTGCCCCCCCTGTCCTGGTGCTGCATCATCCTGTCGCTGCTGGAGCCACGACAGGAAACAGGAAACGTTACAGTCAGCAAGAGATAAAAACATGAATATGCTTCTGTAAACATGAGATAAGATAATAGAGGTGTGTGTGTTTATAACCTTTCAGGTGAAAATAAACACTGCTGCTTGTCGTGCTTCAGATTAAAAAAAAGCTGAAAAGGTTTGTTGACACGATAAATCAGCTGAATGATGTTTGGATTCATATCTGTGAAGGCAGTTTGCATTAAGTTAGGTGGTATTCTTGACAAATTTTTAATCCTGAGACTGATTAAGCAATCAAAAATGTCAATCGTTAATAATGACCTGCTTCCATGAAAGGTTTGTCTGTCTGTTAGCAAAATATCCCATGAATCACTGGATGTACATCTGATTACACCATGTAGAGTCAACCCAGTTCAAGATGGCTGCCACAGCTAATCAACAGCAAACACAAACATGGCTATAACTGTCATTTTAAAGATATTAAGCTCAAATGTGGTGTGGTAGTAGCTGAGAGTCATCCCTGTCACATACTCTGAGCTGTAACAGATCTTGTGTTACACATCCAAACATTTGGAATGAAAGTGGTGATGTGCATTCCTTCAATGAGTGCTGAGTCTTTAGTAAACTGTGATGTAAACAGAAAACAGGCGTGGACGTGTCAGTCAAATGTGTAAGAACTGAGGGATGATAAATCTGATAATCGGCTGTGACACAGATCTGTGATAAGCCTGACGCCTCGCTGATCAGCAGAACCCGGTTGGACCCGTTCGTCCACGACAATGTTGCTCTGATGCAGCTTAACAATCCTGCAGAGATTTCAGTTTCCCACCTTCCTCTGCAGCCGACATTAAAATGATTATAGGCCCAAACGGAACCACAAGTTTAAATATTTTCATTAAAAATATCTAAAACCATTTTAATGCTGTGTGTAATGATAATATAAGAGTTTATCTCATGTTTATAAAGATTAAACAGGTGGTCAGGAGAGCTGGCTTTCACCTGAATGACCCATGTTGTCAGGAAGCACCTGCTCAGGTGTGACGTAACAAGACATCAACTTTAAAGTTCCTGTGACATGCATGTTCTTCAAATACAAAAAGTTAAAGAAAACTTTTTTATGGTTAGGAAATTTGGCATAAACACGTTTTTATCCATTTTGTTATATTTTCTTTTGAACTTGGCTCAGTCAAAGTGAAACAGGATGTGACATCAAAGGGGTATTCTAAGTAAGCGAACTCCCTGGTTTATGTTTAATAAAACATAGTTATTTGAACTCTGCTTCTTCCTCATCTATCTAATAGAAACTCTAAATAATTTAAAGATTCTTCGCTACAGTCTGTTATTAGTTATTGTAGCAATGCTCTGTTTACATGCAGACATTCCCCTTTGACATCACTTCCTGTTACTTTACATGCAAATATCTGAACCACTGTTCATCTCAGCGGCGTTAATTTTTTTTGCAACATGTTATTAATGTTCGCTTTCCAACAATGTATTCATATTTATTTGTTTGCTGAAACAAAATTATTTGAATTATTCTCTTTAATAAAACATGAGCACTGATTTGCTCTGTTTTTTTAATAACGGTATGTTGCTCAGTGCAGGAAAAAAAATCAGCCTAAAACTGCGAGAAAATAAAAATGGAGATAAAACGGGATCTTGGTAGAACATGTGAGGAAACCCAGATGTGTTTGGATGTCAGCTCAGGCAAACTTCACATCACTTAAAATTTTAAATGCAAGTTTTTTTTTTTATTTCCACAGAAAGTTCAGCTCACAGCTGACACACAAGCATCCCTGTTTTTTAAATCCTGTACAAGTTATACATCAATAAGTAAGAGTTTTGTCGTCTTTTCTGACAAAATGAAGGAGAAATATTGGTGTTTTTGTTAGAAACAGATGGCTTTTTAATATGATCCACAGACGTGTTTGATTCATGTAAAGAGTTAAAAATCTGCGTGTTGAACGTGCCTAATGCACAAAACCAGCTCTTTGTGTGTCTTTAACATTGACTCTTCTCTCTCTTTTCGCTCTCCCACGCAGGCCTACAGCTCCATCCTGGTCGTCATGGTGATCCTGCTCAACATTGGAATGGCTATTTTGTTTATCCACTTTTTTATTTGAGGAGCTTTCAGAGTCAAACCTACCTATGCTAGAGAAACTTATCAGTTCATGCGAGTATTACAGCGAATCTGCTGGCCCTCCGGCAGATTGGGACCGAGGAGAGACCAGGACCGATGGGGGGCCGCGCCTTCACCCAGGCTAAAGGTGTCTAACGGAGCTTGGTCCGGTCGACGCTGAGCCCAAAGAAACGGACAGAATGTTGGTAACCAGTCCAAACAGCTGGACTATGGGGAGACGATAAAGTCCAGGAAGAGGACTTGAGGTGAGCCTCGACAGCTTACATCCTGACCCGATCGGGCCGAACTGGTCTGCCTGTCAGGCCAGTGAGCGCAGATGGGGACAGACAAACTTTTTTTCATTGTCAGATCATAGTTTTCAACGGATTTGTATCTTTTAATTTATTTATGAAAGGTTTTTCTCATTCATGTGCAATATGTTGGTTCTGTTCTTTTTCTGCCTCGGACCGCTCCTCGTTATGAAACTCCGGCCTTTTGGTTCATCTGCAGGTCTGGTTGTTGTTACTGATGGGTCACTCTTTGTGTGTGTACTTGTTTTTGTTACCTATTTAGGACCGTTTCTGGTATACACACCTACCTTGTCAAGACCAGTAGTC
>JARVJO010000002.1:6204225-6215852 GCA_031762555.1 Cynodonichthys magdalenae
GTAGGTACCTGTGAGGTTAGCTTTAGGGTTGGTGGTCAGGGTTAGGCTGTAGAAATTACTGGAAATGAATGGAAGTCGATGAAAAGGTCCTATTAAGGATAGAAATACAAACCTGTGTGTGTGTTTGGTCTCTGTGGCCTTCCATGTTGACACAGACGCAAATTTGTCTGGGTTTCAGATTTAAGGCTGATTGTGTTCATGAAACCCTGAAATACTGAATCAACTGTTGCATCACAAAATCTTAAAGCACGTCACCGCTGACCTGGAGACTTAACTCCCTAACCCTCAACGTACCACCTACGGTACATTCTTAGTTTATGCTTACTTACTGCCTCTTTATAGCCTGACCTGTACGGCACGGAATGAGGGCCAAAATGGAGACTATCGCACAACCAGCGGTTGCTACATCCTTGTAGCAGGAGGCTCTATCCAGGGCTCATGCAATGACCGTGAGACACGCATTTCAGGATGTGCACACGCCACACTTTGCATTCCTCACGCTAAAACACACACACTTTTTGAAAATAATTCATTTTGATCATTTTTATGGATTTTTTTTGTTTTTATGAAATAAATAAACAAACAAATAAATAAATAACTTTCAGCTACTACTACCAGTCTACTTCTGAAGCTTCACACAGCTACAAATGACTTCTCCTGCCCTGGTTTACAGAACAGGATGTAATTTGTACTGAATGTTTTTCCTTTCACAGAACAAAATTATATTTATTAAAACTATTTTGTCATAAAAATGCAAATAACTGAATAGTCTGGGATAAGTAGTAGTTTGCAATTTATTTCCAGTTTTTGTTATTCATAATTAGTTTTTGTTCACAAAACTTAACATCAACAAGCAAATAAAACAGTTTTAAAACTTATAGAAGCTGGTGGCTAAATTAAGAAAGCTTGATTTTTATAAATGTTTTTAAAAAGTATATTTTGACCTTTTTTTAAAGAAAATGACAAATAGCCCATAGGCACCATTATTTGTGAAGGAGAACCCCACCCCCCCCAAATTTCTTTGGACCCCCATATTTACAATAAAATATTCACCCATGCTGTTTCCATTGCCTAACAGAGAGGTTCTCAAACTTGGGTCTCAGGATCCCCAGGGGTCCACGAGCTGTATCTTAAGGGTCCTCAAAAAGTTTTAATAAATTGTTATTTTGGTTTTTATTTTAAAAAATGCATATGGAGAATAATGCACGAGTAAAACAAACATACTAAACCAAACAAAAATACTATTTCCATGGAATTCAGGGATTAAAATGACAGTAAATTATTTTTTTAAATGGCATGGGTTATATGAGGGGGTCCCTGGAAATTTTCCACCCTTTTAAGGGGTCCCCAGATCCAAATTGTTAGAAAACCTCTTCCACTTGGCTTATAGAATACTCACACCAGGTGTTTACTTGTGTAAGTAAAAGTATGTTTAACAACCTGTTAAAATACACCAGAATACATCTATTTCATTCAAAATTTTCTGGGGGACGACCCCCTGACCCCCTACCAGTGATTTTATACACTGCTTTCTCCTACATCAAATAACATACAGCCCTGATCACAGTTGTTGACAAAAATCCAAATATGCAAATTGGATGATGATGTTATTTAGTAGTTTTTTAGGCCAATAGTGACTTTTCTTTCTAAGGAGTTGTAACTGTGTTCATCAATTTGAAATCTCACTCCAAGCTCAGGTCAAAACTTGAGAGCCCCCCAAGGCTCTATCTATTCCTGAACCAGCTATTGATCTGAATAATGATAGGCTGGCACCACTAACTGAGCAGCTGGCTTCAGTAAATGAGAGGCCAGTTTGTATCTAATAAAGTAGGTGAGCAACCTAGGCATGCTAGTCGTTAGCTTCCAAGGCTAATGCCAGCTTATCCATGCTCGTCACTAGCCTCTTCAATGCTAATACCAGCGTATCCCTTGCTAGTTGATAGCTTCTTCATTGCTAACGCCAGCTTTTCCAATGGATAAGCTGGCATTACCATTGCTCCAACGCTAACACCAGCTTATCCATGCTAGTCGCTAGTCTCTCCAATGGTAATGCCAGCTTATCCATGGTAGTTGCTAGCCTCTCCAATGTTAACACCAGCTTATCCATGGTAGTTGCTAGTCTTTTCAATGCTAACACCAGCTAATCCATGCTAGTCGCTAGCCTCTCCAGTGGTAACACCAGTTTATGCATGCTAGTCTCTAGCCTTTCTGATACAAACGCCAGGTTATCCATGCTAGTCCCTAGCCTCTCCAATGCTAATGCCAGCTTATCCATGCTAGTTGCTAGCATCTCCAATGCTAACGCCGGCTTATCCATGCTAGTTGCTAGCATCTCCAATGCTAACGCCAGCTTATCCATGCTAGTCACCAGCCTCTCCAATGCTAACGCCTGCTTATCCATGCTAGTCGCTAGCCTTTCCAAAGCTAATGCCAGCTTATCCATGCTGTTCGCTAGCCTCTCTGATGCTAATACAAATGAATAGTCTCCTGCTCATTTTCCAGCTGCAGCCACTCAGTTTCCGAGGCTAGCTTCTCAGTTAGCAGTGCTGGCCTATCATTAATCAGATCAATGGCTGGCTTAGGAATAGATATAGCCTCCTGCTACCAGGATGGAGCAACCACTGGTTGTGCAATAGTCTTAATTTTGACCCTCATACTGAGGCATAGACCCACGCTACCAGGAACTTTGAATTTGCATAATAGGCTGTTTAAACAATTTGATTGGTTGTCTTCTTTTGATTGACACCTCTTTTGACCAACGGGGTTCATCTATAGGCTCTATAGAGCACAAAATGTGTGGCAAGCCCCCTCATGTCCCACCCGTATATGGTACACGTGATTAATTGACTAGAATCAGCCAATCAGCTCTGAGCTTTATTCTGACACCATAGCTGGGTAGCCAATCATGTTACCTGTAGGTCAATCTATCATGCCACCTCACGCTCAAAATTAAATAAATATCTATAAAATAAACTGAGTTGGAGACATTTTGAATTAGGATTGTTCCAAAGGTTATTTACTGAAAGTTTCATTAGAATCTGTTCAGTGGTTCATGAGGTATTTTGCTAACAAACAGACGGAGGCTGTGTCCAAATTCAGGGGCTGGGACCTTCAAAGGTTCAAAGTTCAAAGTCCACCTAGACTGGGTAGACCAGCCAGCCATCTTAAATTAAGATGACTCCAGGAATTTAGGAATTCAACTTTCTTGGGGTTTCAGTAATATTTGCGGCTTTTTTCCACTTATAGTAGTGTTTAAATCTCATTTAGCGTAATGAGAGTTTTATTTGTTTTCTGCACATTTTTCCTTCCCTCCGTCACCATCAGTAACAACAACCAAGAACTTTTATTTGATCAGATTTTTGTCTGAGTGCATTTCTTGACCTTTGTTCTGGAGCTGAAAACTGGCTATTGGTTTATTTCTGATGTTTGTTCATCAGCTGAAGTTGGATGTGCCTGCAGCCTGAGACGCAATAGATTCTCTTTTTTTTCCTTCTATTTTTATTGTTTGTTCCTGGTCTCAGAAAGATTCAAGAGGCTCTGCCTGACGACGTCCTGCGCCACCGTTTTAGTCTGCAGCATGCTACAGCATGCCAAGCTCTTTCTATACTTCAGATCTCTTCTCTCCTTCCTTACTTCCTTCCTTCTTTCCTTTCCTTTTCTTTCTTTCTTGAAAATATTCTTTTTTTGATTTTAAGTTGTGTGGAGACAATAATGAAAGTGTTTTAAAGAAAACAACTCGTCTCGTGTGTTTTTCTTCTTGCTTGTGTGTGTGTGTGTGGCATGTGTGTGTGGCATGTGTGTGTGTTGCATGTGGACTTTTGCAGCAGCATCCCTGATGCAATAAGGGAGTATGCCTGTTTGGGAAGGAGAAGTATGGTTGCTACAGCAACCTCCACAAACTCTCTTTCGTCAGCTGGGGGCGGGTTTATCGCTGTAGGCGTGGTCTATTTGGTAATGCGTTCTAAAAAAATGTAGGGGTAGGTGAAGGAGTGTTGATACAGGCAGAAACGGGTAATTTAAAATGATGATAAAAAAAATTAAGTTATTTTGGTCGGTTTTCTTTTTTCTTTTAATTAGAGATGCTTTATCCGCAGTGTTTTTTGCTAATTTTATGTAAAAATTGGCCTCTGGTACCATCTTCTGGACACACATGTAAATTACATCAAATCAGCATTTGTTTTCTTAAGAAAACTAGGGAGCACTAACGAGTTTAGTCATTTTAGTTTGATTTATTTGTTACATTTAGGTCATTTTAACTTAAAAAAAATGTGCCTATTTAAACTAATTTATTACTAAAATGTAAAGGTTTGTTTTAACAATGTAATATGTTTTACTGTAGCAAGATGTTTATCTTAATTATTCCCTTTAAATCTTCCTACATAATGTGCAGTTATTAGTTAATGTTAAAGATATGACTTTTCATGATTCTGGCAGTCATAAAGCACCAGCCGAACCAGGTTCTGGTTCTTTAAAGAGCCCAAAACTCCGCTCAGAAACTTGTTAAAGCTCAGGAGAAGCTGTGGGGTCAGATGAATATCTCTGCACCAATCAGGAGACGCGATCAGGATAATGACAGGTCTTCCAGCCAATCAGAGGAGATTATTCCTCATGGTGGGTTGGACTTGCTGCTGGAGTTGGTATAATGTTATCCACAGCTGTTTTTTTTTTTTTTTCTTTTCTTGGTTTTTGAAGTCCAATCCGGACACAGAGAGGATTCATCCAGTTTTTTACTAATTTATGGACTGAGAATTCAACTTTTATCGTAACGGGTTAGAGAGTTCAATGTTTCGTGCGTGTTAACTCTTGGTTAGCATTAGCTGCAGCTTGTTTTTGTTTTTAAACTTTATCCCGGCTCGTGCTGGTAGCCATGAGGACCGTGGGGTTCGGCAGCGGCAGTGAGGGACGGGCGGCTCCGACCCAAAACTCTCAGGAGGGTCAGGCGTTTCTTTGAATGGAGTCTCTCTTTTTTTGGGTTTGTTATTAGTTTGTTTTTATGTGAAAACAGCTGAGGTCCGAGCGGCGGAGGGGGACACGGCGGAGAGACTGCAGAACAAAAAAAAAAACAAACCGTCCGAACCTCATTTTTTTTTGTGACAAAAACCTCTGAAGTGTTCGCTTCCCTCTTTTTATTCATGTGAAAATTAAACAAAAAACTGTTAAAAAAAAAAAAAAAAAGAGAGAGAGAGAGAGAGAGAGAGAGAGAGAGAGAAGCGGAGACTTTAGGACAAAGTTGACAAAGAGCGCCCTGGACGCTTTTACGCACGCGCGCGGCCAGCCGTGCGCTCCCTTTGATGTGGAGTTTTCCTTTGAAAGTCTGAGAGTTTGATTTGCCGGACCCGGAGGATGGTGGAGAGCCGGAGCTGCGTCCAGAGGGAGGAGGTGTACCGGTGGTTCTCCTGCCTCACCTCCGCGCAGAGAGCGGAGTTCCTCTGCGGCCTGTTGGACTTGTGCGTCCCGGTGGAGCTCCGGTTCCTCGGCTCCTGCCTGGAGGACTTGGCCCGCAAGGACTATCACTCCCTGCGGGACGCGGAGATCAAGGCCAACAACCCTGCGGACCTGTCGGGCCTCACCAACATCACGGACGAGGTGGTGCGCAGCAAGCTGCTGGTGTCCCTGGCACTGCTGGGCTCGGACAGCCGGGAGGCCGCGGGGGTCCTGTACCGGACCCTGACCCACATAGACACGGTGATAAACAACTACGGGCTGGCGCTAAACGACGGCAGGACGGAGGAGCAGTTCCTGCTGCTTTTCACCATGGCCTCCAACCACCCGGCCTTCAGCTTCCACCAGAAGCAGGTGCTGAGGCATCAGCTGGGTCAGATCCAGGACATCCTGCAGGTGAGGGCCCAGAAAGCCCAGGGTCTAAGGTCAGACACGGGGTTCAATGAAAAGGCTTTTTATATGTGCAAAAAACAGTGACTGAAAAGTTCAGTAATGTTCAGTTTTAACTGTTTGTGAAGGTAAAAACAACCATCAGAACTAAAATCTTTAATTTAAACACTAAATAACCTGAAATATGGATAAAATATGAAGTATTTTTATGGTCTTTATGGCTTTAAAGGTTTTAACATTGTACTTTACAGGAATTGAAAACAGCTTCTTAAAACAGCTGTTCTTTAACGAGATGATGATGTTAAGATATAAAATAAAAATAGATTTTCTACTGAAATCTACATGGAAAAGTTTACCAATAAGAACTCAAACTGCTAAAATGACAAAAAAAAAACAGTAATTTCATTAAAGATCTTGTCAACAAATAAAGTCTACTGCTACTTTAAAATTATTATTTAAGTAAACATGTTATTCTCAATGTAAAAAAAAGTAACTTGAGTTGGGAGAACATGATTAAATGAGCTGCACGCTTTAATATCTTAATAAAATATTTGATTATAGCGTCTAGTTGCACCATGTCCTTCTCCAAAACCAGATTAAAAGTAAACATAAGATGACTTGAATCTTAATTGTTTGTTTTCTGCACTTTAAAATCAAAATAGATCAAGAAGACGTTTGAATTAAAGTAAAATATGTCAAACAGTGTAATTGTGAGACGATAACGCTGCTGTTATTCCATAGATGAGGCAAAAATGCAAAAAGTTTGATGAGAGCAGTCGGCATACGAGAGAGAGGAGTAAAGCATCACGCTCAGGTTTTACCTGCAGGTTACAGGTAACGATGCTCTGCTTCATCCTGACGCTTCAGTTTTGTTTCCAGGTGAACCGAGGAGGAGGAGAGGTACCAGCTGCAGGGCTCGGCTGTGATCAACCTGCCATTTCTCACCTCGACCGCCATCAGACTGCGTTCGTGCATCGGGCCTCCGCGTCCCCCACTGCTTCCTCGCCGCCTGGCTCCGCCTCCCTGCCGCCGGCCTCCTGTCAGCCCTGCAGCTCACCTTGCACCTGCTGGAACAAGGTAAGGGACCAAATGCTCACCTGCGCTGCTGAGAAAGGTAAACTGTTTTAGCGTGTTTGTCTATAGTGTTAGCAAAATATCACATGAACTTTTGCACCAATTAAAGGGTTTTTTTCTGGTAAACTGTACTTACTAAGGTAGGCTAAGCTAACGGCTAAGTGCCTGTTTTATCTATTTATTTCTTTGTCCAACGTTAGAAAAACTTTATGTGAAACAATATATTGGTGCAAAAGAAAGATATGTTTTACCACAATCCAGCAAATCATGTAAAAAAAAACCCAAAACATATAAATAAAATAAAATAAATCCTTCCACACCAAAATCTAAAGCTGAAAAATTAAAACTTAATTTTCTTGGTTTGAAAGTTGGTTCACTATCATGAGAAGACAAAAAAAAAAGAGATAAACCTTAAAACTATTTCACATTTAAAATATTAACCTTGGGGCCAGATAAAAAGGGGACATGGGCCAGATTTGGCCCACGGACCTTGATTTTAAAGCTCTAACATATTTATTTGACACTTTGTGATTAAAGCATGACGCAACATAAATTCTTTTAAAGAATTCAACTCAAACTGATGGCTTTACTTCGTTCTCTTTTTGTTTTACTTTTTTTTTTAATATAACACGTTTAATTTATTGTGGAGAAAAAAAATACGTTGTTGCAAAACAAATAAATCCATTCGGGACTATTTTGAAGGAATGCACATTGCCCGCAAAGTTATAAATAAAGACCTTATGTAATCTGTTATTACTGTCGGTTACCAAATTTGAGGTTCTCCTCTGTAAAGAGTTAAATAATTTAATGCACGTTATAAGTGCATATAGATGTTTATGTTGCTAATAAAAGATTTTATCACGTTTACACTCTGATGTGGTCCTTCAACCGAGGTGGAGGAAGCAGGAGGGGATTTCCAGATGGTGCAGGAAGCCGAGCGGCTCGTTTGCAGAATAAAACTGGGGGAAATAAGAAAGATCGGGAAAGGGAGGGGCTAAAGGACAAAAGCTGCAGATATTTGTCTTTGTTTGGCGCAGACATAAACACGCAACTTTACGTTTTCATCTGGCTCGAGAGCAGCCGCAGTTTTAAAGCTAAGCAGAGGAGGGAAAGTACCCGGCTCAGAGGAGCGTTTGTATTTAGTGTTTTGTTGCCCTTGGCTCCTGCTTCGTGCAGGTCAGCACATTTCTTACCACTGAAATCAACTCTCTGTGGTGTGTGTGTGTGTGTGTGTGTCTCCAGTGAATCCCAGGAAGTTATAAATGCTCTCGCTTTAGCTACTCTTTACTTCTCTCTGAACTCTGAAGATACCAAAAAGAGTTGTGCGCCGCAGATTATCTGAACGAAACTCGACTTTTATAAGCTGCGAGCGTTTGCGATAAAGCTTGTGGAGGAAGTGATTTAAACGAGCTGCGGTGTTTGGAAAGATGAAGGGAAATTAGTCAGAGCGGTCCAGTAACTGTAGCTCGAGTTTATTTTACACAATCTGCACTGGAAATTATAGAAGGGGAGGGAATTTTAAATAAAAGCTGTTGTAAAATTAAACTTTATTGTCCTCATGATGAACTGTTCTTGTGCTGCAGCACATTAAAAACACGCTGGCTTTAGTCATTTGGACTTTGTCATTTCTAGGAGTTCTAAATCTGGGTGGTGATGAGCCACAAACACTCCAATAAAACTCCAAAGTGGTTTTCTGTTGAGGATTTTGCAGCTGCGCTTCAATGAACGTCTATGTCTGGTTATGGAAACATAAATTTACAACCGTGATCATACATCAAGTCTGTGCTTGTATGGATACCAGCAGCTGTGCACGTGTCCTTTCAGAGTAAAAGCACCAGATATCATTCTGTAAATACGGCTGAACAGGACCTGGTTTTATTCTGTTGTTTCTGTTCTGATCTGTGACAAAAGAGTAGCAGCAAAAAGGTCAAAGGGAAGGTTTACAAGAGAGCAGTGAGACAAAGACGTGGACAAAAAGACAGGAGACAGAACTAGAAGTGCCAGAGCTGAAGATGGTGAGGTTCTCCTTGGGACGGACAAAGATGGAGAAGGTTTGTTCATCAGAGGGACAACATGGGTTGAAGGACTGAGAGACAAAGTTAGAGACCAGACTGAGATGGTTTGGACGTGTCCAGAGGAGGGACAGTGGGTGTATTGGTTTAGACATGGACATGTCCCAAATATGAGGAATCTTTTCTCCTGTTTTTTGACATTTTGTTGTTATTTACATGTAATAAAATAAATAAATCTGCAGTATTCTATATGAAGTAATGAAACACTCGTTAGTACTTCAGCAGTAAAAGTACCTGATCTCTGACATCGTCTGCAGATTTTTGTTCCTCGTGGATCTTAATGTTTATAACACAAAGCAGCTGTGACTCAGTGGAAAAATGGTTGCATTAGATTTTTTTCCAGTAAAGACATCCAGCAACAACTCGGTGGTTTAAAGAGCACATGCAAGAAATTACTGCACAGTTAGACCAGTAGAAACTTGCTTGATGGCCTGATTCTGTGTATTTTCTACATATATAAAACACAAACCAGCGTCAGGATTAACAGCAGAGTTGAGTTTTAGAGCAGGACCTGCTGTCAGCTCAGCCTGGCTCCACCTGTTTGTTTTTTTTAATATCTGGAGGATTTCTTAATCTCATTTCCATTCCTTGTTTTCATTCTTTTTCTGCTGATTCATGTTCTCTGAGCGTTCTCAGCTGGAACAGTTTGGATTGGTGACATGCGGATGTGGCAGCAGCACACTTAATTGTTTTCAGATCTGCCGTGTGATTTTTAAGCACATATTGAGTTTTATTTATGTAGTAGAGCAGCGAGCTCACGATTACATGGTCTGTTTTGACTCGTTGTTTAGATTTTAAAAAGATGTTGGAACGCAAAAAACTGCATGATTAGACTGCAGAGGTGACCCAAATCTGATTTTATTTTTCTGCTCATGGAGCATGACTGCTGGCTCAGGAACAGATAGAGCCTCCTGCTACAAGGATGTAGCAACCACTGGTTGTGCAACATTCTTAATTTTGACCCTCATACTGCACCGTACATATTGAGTTGAGCTTATGGTATAAGGTGGGGATGACTCTCTGCTACTACCACACCAAATTTTAGTTCAATATTTGTAAAATAGATTGAGTTATCGTTCTTCTTGTGTTATCTGGTCAGCTGGCTGCCATCTTGAATCAGGCAGAGGGATTATTTCCTGTATCTGATCCGGTGTTTCCTGTTCTCTCCTGACCTTTCACGTTTGCCCCTACAGAACCAGAACCGAGAGCCCCCCTCGGGTTCAGAGTCCGGCTCAGGAGCTGCTTCCGAACAGGGAGACCAAACGGTTCGCCAGGAGCTCGCCTCTCCTCACCCGGACCTCCGCTCTCCACCGTCCACGCCGACCCGCCTGCCCCCGGCCCTGCCCGCCGCCGGGCCGGGTCACGAGGTGCCAGCAAAGACCCACCAGGAGAGAGCGGGGAAAGGTGAGCCGCGCTAACCCCGGGGCTTTTAGGAGTGTTTTTTTTTTTTTTTTTTTCACAAGCTGCAGCACGCTGGAGAAGCTACAGCTGAGCTGAAAGAATGTTGCCCTCAGGCTCAGCTGTGAATCTGAGTTTGGGTTGAAGGTTTTAGTATTGAGATGGAGACAAAGACGCATAAAATCTGTCTTTGAAAGTTAATTTTTTAAACGTTTATATACCTATACAGGTAATCACAGCGAAGCCTGGAAACAGAAACATTCTCCAGACCTAATCAAACCTGGAAATGTTTGTTTGCACCGGAGATTCGACTCATCTGAGCCACAGTTTGATCGGCGGGGATGCCTCCTGTTGTCAGTTATTAGAAATCAGTGAGCTGGTGAGCGGCTCGTGTGTCGAGGTTAACTCCGTGTGGGTTAAGGTGGGTCGGTAACACGACGCCCAGCCATCCGTGTGCCTCGCGGTCGCGCTGCATAGCTGTCACCGGTGTAAAACGCTGGCATTCAGGCTGCAGACAGACACAAACTTAGTGTGTGTTTAACAGTGCTTCACCTCACATCTGGGGAAATGGACTGATCGGTACTTGTTGCATGGTGGCAGGCTTAACTGTAGGTGTCAGAAGCAATAAAGTCGGGGGGGTGCCTCATCAGCAGACCGTCTTGTACACGCACACTCCTCTGAGCTCGATAGGTTTGGTGTGTGTGTGTTTGAGAAAACCTCCACAGCTGCTGCCCAACAAACACCCAGCAAGGTGTTGATGGATGTGCGACTCTTTTAAACTCGACTCTGCTTGTTGCTACACGCCTGGCCTGGCCCAGCCCGGCCCGGCCCAGCCCGGCGTCCTGTTAAACAGAGCTGTGTAGTCATATCTGTCTGAACCCACACCTCACATTGTTCATCATTTCATCTTTCACCGAGTAGACCAGGAGGGTCACGCTCATTTTGACCGAGGACCACATAAGCATCATGGCTGCCCCCAAAGGGCCAACTAAATATTTCATTTTATTTTATAGGGATGCAACGATACAGAGAATTCACAATTCAGTTCAATACTTTAGTCTCAAGGTTCAATATTTTTTCGATACAACAAAGAGAAATGTCCACACCCTTCTTAACTTGTGATTTATTTAAATTAATTATGAACATTTGTTTAACTTCAAAAGTACAGGGTTTGAATGAAATGTTGCTGAAACAGCAAGTTTCTCAGTGGATCTGTGCTCCACAGTGCAGCCTAGGTGGAGCAGTCGAACA
>JARVJO010000002.1:6218831-6231534 GCA_031762555.1 Cynodonichthys magdalenae
TTTAAAAAATCTGTATTGTTCGATACAAGAGTGTATTGAACGGTTCGATACAGATACATGTATTGTTGCACCCCTAAAATATATATATATATTTATTGGTCTCCTTGTTTAGAAGTTGCAACATGTACTGAGGAGATGTTTTGTCGGAAAATGTCAGCATTTGGAGGAAACTTTGACCAAGATTCAGAGGATTTCCAAAGATCTCTGCTATTTTTTTTAAACTTCGGCTAATAAAACCCTGTCCTGACCTTTGAACTTCCTCCTTTGAACCACATGTTTAAATCCCCTCGGGTCTTTTAAGCATATCAGTCCAAAGAGTGTGATGCATAAAGGCATCTGTTTTTAATATTGGACCCGTGTTCAATCGTCAGTAATCCGATATGTCTCCCTGCAGTGATAGAACGGGTGGTGCTGAGAAGAGTGACGCACAAGTCCGAGGATGCCAGAGAATACGTGTTTGAGGTTCAGAGTGAGAACCCCTAAAGTTTATGATTTTTTTATTTTTTACTGCATGGCTGAGATCCTTTCTGTGATGGGCTTCTTCAGGTCAGCTGTTCTGATGGTTTTGTGTCGACTGTGGTCAAAACCCAGCAGGAGGTGGCAGAGTTGATCTGTCAGGTAAGATTTTTGACATTAAGTGGAATTAAGATCAGCTGATTTGACCTGTGTGTTTGTTGGTTGTTGTATTATTTAAACAAGCAACAAAATCGAGGGGATTTTTAAAGCAACTGTCTTATGCGATAAAGCATGGTGTCATCAGCGTATCGTTTTATCTTTTGCTGTTTCTCTGTAAGCTGTCGCAGGAGTTTCCTGATGGACTGGAGAAGTTCTTCCCTCAGTCCTTAGAGGTCAACTCCAGGTGAGTCACCCCCACTCATAAAGCCTTATGACTCCTGCAGGAGAGGACAAGATGAATTATTCCTCAGATAATGTCTTTTTCTAACATCCTAAAAGTTAAATTATGATTTACAAAATAGAGCTTGCTGTGACTTTTTAAGTCTGGAGAGATTTTATCAAAATCGTCAAACTAATCATTAGAAGTTCATCTACAGCTGATAGCCGTACATAAGCTGTGGCTGGAGAAGGGTTGACTACAATAGTCCAACAAACATGATACTAACCATTTGAATGATATTAAGTTAAAATTTTATGACTCAGTATGAGGGCCAAAATTAAGACTATTACGCAACCAGCAGTTGCTACATCCTTGTAGCAGGAGGCTATATCTATTCCTAAGCCAGCTATTGATCTGATTTAATGATAGGCTGACACCACTAACTGAGCAGCTGGCCCTGGAAACTGAGAGGCCGGAGCTGGCAAATCAGAAGGAGACTATTCATTTGTGTTAGCATCAGAGAGGCTCACGACTAGCATAGATAAACATATGTTAGCATTGGAGAGGCTAGTGATTTGCATGGATAAGCTGGCGTTAGCGATGCTAACCGATGTTAATGCCAGCTTATCCATGCTTGTCACTAGCATCTCCAATGCTAATGCCATCTTATCTATGCTATTCGCTAGCCTCTCCAATGCTAATGCCAGCTTATTCAGCTAGTCACTAGCATCTCCAATGCTAGCACAAATGAATAGTCTCCTTCTTATTTGCCATCTGCAGCCTCTCAGTTTCTGGGTCCAGCTGCTCAGTTAGCGGTGCCAGCCTATAATCAGATCAATATCTGCCTTAGGAATAGATATAGCCTCCTGCTACAAGGATGTAGCAACCGCTGGTTGCGTAATAGTCTTAATTTTGACCCTCATACCTCGCCATAAAATTTGGTGAGATAGTAGCAGAGATTTGTCCCCAACACATTCTCTGAGCCCTACACAATGTTCATTATCTTTGTTGAAATATTTTGCTACTTTTGGCTTGAGTTTTGGACTTCTTAGCCATTTCAGCTCCCTGCAGTTATGGTGTGTTTTCACAGAAAATGTCAATTTTCTTGTTGGTTTGTTTGTTAAACTTCACCGCCTGCGTCTGTCCTGACCCAGGTATGTCCCAGCCCTGCCTAGCCACATCGTCCAGCTCCCTGACGTCCAGCTGTTCTTCACCTCCAGCGGGCCTCTGTCCCCCGGCTGTCCCTCGTCTCCCCCGTCATCATCTCTCCCTGCAGCCTTCACCTGCCCTTTCACTTCCAGCTCCAGTAAGACTCCTTTTATCCTATGAGGGACGATAGAATAAATGTGAAGAAGTGAAACAATCTGAGACATAAATCCTCAGATATGCTTTTACAGTGTGAGATAGCAGAGTCCATAAAAGTAGTTTCTGCAGATGGCAGCAAGGAGATAAAATAAATCTGTTTGTAGAGGCAGAGGGGGAAAGTTTTGACATTTGGGATGAGGCAAGAAGAGGCAACAAGAGAAAAGAGCAGCAGGACTTTCACTCTGTGATTTTTGAGGTGTCAGAGGGAGCGGAACCGATCTATTTCTGTCCGGTGTGGGAATTTGGTGCGGCCTGTTTGTGTTGGGAAGCCTACAGTGTGGTGACCTCATGTTGGTGTGTGTGTGTGTGTGTGTGTGTGTGACTTCATCCCAGAGTGTATTTATAGCCACCTGTGCAGCATGTGTGTGTGTGTGTGCGTGTCTGAATTTGATCCAAACTCCCGGGAGCAGCAGAGCTAACGGGTCCAGCTTCACTGAAACACACCCTTCACCACAATGTGGGACCGTCCACCCTGCACACATTCAGATTTGGACACGCGGGGGACGTTGCAGCCAACCTTTGGCTTAAAGGGACACTTCTTGATGGAGAGGGATCAGTTATCAGCATCTTAACTGCAACAGACGGCTAAATTAGCAACTAGATTAGTGTTTAATTAGATCACGTGTTAATTATGTGATATATATCATTTATTTTATTTTACTGTTTTTAGTTTTGAACTGTTTGATGATGTTTTTGTTTTGTTCTCTCTCAGGTCTCGGCTGCATGCTGCAGTACAGAGGAGCCAACAGGTAAGGCTAATCAGGTTGGGGCTAACTTTTGATGACCAGCTGAGACCTGATGTTCAGTTTGGGCTCTTTGTTAATGCATATCAGTGTTGCCAGATCTGTAATATTTATCATATTTAACTTATAGTTTGAGGGTTCATGAGATAATGATAGCAAATCACATCACCTCATCTTTCATGCCCTGCCCCCTAATCTCTTGTTGGCAAAGAAAGCACACACCCACTGAGCACATACTGGAGTTTTAAAGCATCAGCATGATATCTCATCATTTCATACCTGGCAACTCTGATGCAGATCTCTAATGAAAGACCTGAATCCATTACCATGGTAACTGATGCCACTCCAGGTTCTGTTTGAGCCTTGATGCTTCTGCTGAGTCACTTTTCCAGAGATGATGAGGCTTTTTTTTCCCTCCTCCCTCAGGGCGGTGTACAGGGTGGCCAGCGTTCAGCCCGTTGTCAGCACCCACAGCTCCGTGCTGACCCGCTCCACTCCTCACCTCCTGCCTCCCCCGCTTCCTCCCCCGCAGCCTCATGCCGCCTCCACGAGACACTCGGTGGTGGCGGCGGGAGGCGACGCCCCCTGCCAGTCGCACCACCCCTACACTCTGCCCCCATACCCTCACCTGCAAACCAGCAGCCAGCCCGCTTTGCACCTGTCTCATCTCCAGCCCCGCTCCTCGTCCCAACCAGTGCCGCCGGTCCAGTCCCAGCCAGGCTCTCCGGAGCAGAACGGCATCCTGGACTGGTTGCGCCGGCTTCGGCTGCACAAATATTACCCCGTCTTCAAACAGCTCACTATGGAAGAGGTGGGTCTTACTGTGTGTTTACATCAGATTAATCCAGATTATGTCGAGTGGATTGAAAAATAAATAAACAAACTGGTTTCTCTGGACCACTCCTAGTTTTTAGGGCTGACGGAAGAGGACCTCAACAAGTACGACCTGACCCAGGGAGCAAAAAAGAAACTCAAAACCCAACTGGAGCTCCAAAAATCAGAGTAAGCTGGAACGATTTGTAATTTCTCCATTATGTTTGTCTCACTGTGATTCTCAAACCAGCTGAAAAGAATCTCTGGAGCTGTCCAGATGCGGGCCTTGGTCTGCTCTCAAACCTCCACTAGCAGAAAGTAAATTCTCACATTTCAGTGGTGCAGATCAGGGATGACTCAACGTTTGAATAAAGGCCTGGAAGTCCTTTAAGGAATGCACATTACCCACCAATTTTCACATCAGAGAAATCGGAGTTCTAATTATTTTGGTGAAACCTCGAGAATTGTGCACCGGTTCATAGTGTCTCACTCAGAGTCTGTGTTGTGAATGACTCTCGGCTACTACCACACCAGATTTGAGCTCAATGTCTGTAAAACTGATTAGATGTGAGTGAGAGGGTGTAGGGTTGTTTCTCTTGTTTGTATCTATGTTGCATGGTGTTCCACAAGGCCCAGTACTTGGTCTAATATTGTTACTTGGTAAGATTGTCAGCAGCTTTAAAAATGCGTCTTACCATTTGTGTGCTGATGATGTCAAACTGTTTCAATGATTTATTCAAGTTTGCTGGTTTACTCAATTGTGTTGGCTAAAGAACTGTCTTCAATTAAATTCCACTAAGATTGAAACTGAGATTAAAGAAACTGGAGCAATGATCAAACAACACTTCAGATGGATGGCTTGGTGGATGGATGGATGGATGGATGGATGGATGGATAGATGAGTTGATTTTGGATGCATGGATGGATGGCTAGATGGATTGGTTGGTAAATGGATGGATGGATGGATGGATGAATAAACCTTTCAGCAGTCATTGATAACCGTTTTATTCATAGGAAGTTATTGGATTAGTCTCAACATAAACACCTTCACCTCTCTGATACGGTTTGTTTGGTCAAAGTTTAACTCTGTTGAACACCAGGCAGAGATCAGACGCTGATTTGGGACAGAACCTGCACCTTCAGACCATAACCCGTCAATATTTAACCAGCTGATGCCCGCTGGAAGAAATGAGATGTTCTCAACCAGCAGAAAGTTGTGAGAAGACAAACATTAAATGCACTGATTCCAACCTTCTGCACACACTGCATGGATAAGTTTCCATTCCCATCATCAGCAGGTTTCAGGCAGGTGTTTGTCTAAACCCACGAAAGTGGAAAATTCCTCCTGCAGTTTTTCCAGACTGATAAATGTGTTTGATTGGAAATATAAAGACAAATTGATACGCTGACGCACACAAACAATCATTTCATCACCCTATAAATTTGTTGAAGCCCAGATATCTTCGCTTTTTACCTCCCTTGAACACAGCGTTACATTTGTGAATCTGGGGCGTGAAGAAAGTCTGAAAAGTCTCATCCAGAGGCAAGATGATGGTGCTCTGGCTTGAATATATTAAATATGCTGTATATTGTGCAGTTTGAAATGTGCACATTAAAAAAAAACGTAAATCTTTTTAATTGTTAGACCAATTAATCTTCATATAGAATCAGCTGAGACACAAAAGTTGGGAAATGTCTCCCCCTGGTGGAAAAGAACTGACTTTTTTTTGTTTTTTGTAGTTTCAATAAACGAAACATTAGTTATTAGGTAATTTGTATTGAAATAAAAAAACACTTATTTTTTTCTGTAAAATCAGGACAGCTGTGTTTAATGCAGATGTGCTTTTCTGATCCTCAGCAGGGAGATGAAGATGGAGAAGCGACCCTGCAGTGGCATCGCCCGGGTGACCCCCTCCAGTCACATGGGACCCCCAGGTCATCTGTTCTCTTCAGGTTTTAGACAAGAATCTGACTAAATGTTTGTTAAAGCTTGTAGTTAAATTTATTTGAGTCAGAGCTCTGGCTGTCTCTATCTGACAATCTCAGGAGGTGCAGTAAGAAATGTTTTGTAAAATACCCACAATGCACCTCTTTGTTTAAGAACCGTTCAGAGTTTGGAGTTGTGACGTGTTTTGCAGGTGAACTGCGGGCGGAGGTGGACGGCGGGATCCATCACTTGGTGTCTGCAGACTCCACCTCCTTCTGCTCGCCTCGGATGCCGCAGTGCTGCGACCCGACCTTCGACAGGAACCGGGATGTTCTCAGACGTAAATTAATCGACCGGGTCAAGGTTTTTTTTTTTCTTTTAGAACCGGTTTTCGTTCTCATGTTGGGTTCTGTTCCAGGCGTGTCGGCTCCGGATGCTGCAGCAGCTGTCCCTGAGAAGGACCGGTCCTGCCTCTTCATCCTGAACTCCACCTGCCCTGCCGGGTCCAGCCGCCCCACAGCCCAGGTCCTCCCTGTCCAGATGGACCTGGTTCCTCCTCTTCCTCCCTCCTGCTCCTCCCACCCTCCCTTTGGCCTGCCGCAGACGTCCTTCCACCCTCAGCCGATCTCGAACCCGGCGCGGATCCTTGCCTCGCCCCGGAAGCCGAGGCCAGTCCTGCTGTCCACAGACGACAGGACTAAGCTGCTGGGCGGAGTTTCGGTGGGAGGCGGCTTTGGCCTGGGTCCTGGGGTGGGGGTTGGGGTGGCGGCGAGACTGGAGAGCCAGTTCACAGGACTGACAGTGGACGGGTCTTCCGGGCAACAGGAGGGGGGGCTTTGCCGCAGTAGAGGAGGAGGAGGCGGGGCCACGGGTCTGATGGTGGAGACAAGTTCTGCTCTGACCTCCACCTCCAACAGCCTCCACCACGTCTCCCAGCCCCCCCTCCTCTTCCACCTCTCCTCCTCTCCAACAGGATACTACTCCTACCCCCCCTCCTCTTCCTCCTCCAGGTCTGGCACCTCTGGTGGTTATGTTTCCATGGCAACGACGAGCACCGTCCCTGTGGCCACAGTGCCCAGTAGCGCCTACTACCAGCCCACCTCCAGCCCCGCCCCCTCGTCCTGCTCTGCCCCCTCCACAGATCAGGGTTCGCCTCACAGCCCCTCCACGTGTGTCTGCAGCTCCTGCGGTTGCCGTGGAAACTGTGGCGCCTACGGGGCGTTGCCTGCCGGGTACGCCGCCGCCGGCTACCTGCAGCCGTTCTCTGCCGGGCCGTCCCTCTTCACCCTCGGGCCCCTCCTCCACATCAGCCCCTTCGTGTCGCCGTCCAGCGTCGCCAGCCCCGGGGCCCCGCCTTTTCCTTACCCCATGATGGTCCCGCCGCCGCTCTACCGCCACAGCCCCACGCCGCACGACCAGCAGCAGGCCTTCGGCTTCTACCAGCCGCACGGCTTCACTGGGAGCCAGAAACGGGCGGCGGCAGCGAACGTGTCGTGTTGCAACTGCGGCGCCGGCGGACATCGAGCCGAGGAGTGCAAACAGCCGCTGATGGATTCCACGCAGCAGGGTGAGTCTGAAAGATTGGGATTAAAAACCACCCCACATTTTCCTCATTTATTCATTTCTTTACCTTTTTATCTTGATGTCATCAATAAACATTTGATCTTTCAGCTTCATCTACATGTTTTCTTCTTTTATTCCTTTCATCAGCTGATGTTGATGACATCATCATGGCTGCTGTTCTGTGTTCCTCAGGTACGTTTCGGCTGAAGTACACGCCTCACGCTCAGAGTAAAGACTCGGGCGACTGACCGATGGTGTCGGCCACGTTACGGCGTGGATCCTCAGCGATTGAAACTTCAGAGACCTGAACTCTGCAGACGGGCGTCGAGTCGTCTTACAGATGCCAGAAGTCTCCGAGCAGCTTCTGAACCAAACCAAGTATTTCTATCCTCCTGTCTCAGCGCCCGACGCACCGTTACCTCTCTGCTCATCATGGTTGGGTTTTATTTCAGCGACCTTCATGTCTCTGAATCAGCTTCTGAAGCTTCAGTTTGTGCCACACTCGGGTGTCATCATGCCTTTAGTTTCCCAAATAGAGACCGTTTTAGGAAAGGAGTGGGAAACTAGCGAGACGTTTCAGATGAATTTCACCAGCTGAGATCCACCAGAACCTCTGCAATCGTTAAATTCTGAGGAAAGACATTTTACTAATCGCTTCAGTCGAGACGGTGAAGATTGAACCTGGTCAAGTTAAAAAGAAGTCTGTTTTATAATTAATATTCTGATAAAGTTGAGTCGTACACTGATTTGCAGATCTTATAAACCCATATTAAATTCACAATGAAACATAGTGAAGATATCAAATGTTAAAACTAAGAATTTAACCATTTGAGTTAAAAAATATATGGTTTTGATTTTGGAGGCAAAACATGTCTATAAAAAGTTGTTCCAGGTTCTTTAACAACAGTCTGGTGTCCAGGAACTCAGACCAGTTTTGGATGGGAGCAGATTCTAAAACCTGTTAATACTTTTCATTGATGGAGTCTTTCCAGGTGTATAGGCTGCCCATGATAGCGCAAATGCACCCCCATACCAACAGTGAGGCAGGTTTGTATATATGCTGATAAAAGCCGGCAGTGTTTCTTGATGTTCACACATGGCTTCTTCTTTGTGTGATAGAGCTTTAAGCAGCTTTAGTAGATGGAGCAGTGCCTGAAACTAAGTTTTAAAGGGTTTTTTTCTGCATTTAAACTCAAAATGACCTTTCTACCAGGAAGTGGTACAGTTTAACATTTAATCCATTTACTATGATCCACTGTGTTTAAAATATAGATTTATAAGATTTGCAAATCATTTGATTTATATTTTTTTTACATTTTTAAAATGAGGTTACAACTCATAACAAATCAGTGTCTGTTTTTTTTAGTATTTTTGGGAGGAATTTTAAAATGTTTTGGTAACACTCTGGGCTGCAGCCTCTCTACCTCTGAGCAACACGTTTTACACCGAGGTGTTTCAAAGTGCCAACGTTCTGTTTTTACACCTGCAGCTGCCTGCTTTTTGTGTGTTTCAGTCGTCCTGCAGGGTTCACGTGAGTCAGAGGTGACAGGAAGCGGTTTAATGTCTGACGGTGGACTGGGGTCTCTGGGCAGGACCCAGGACAGCTGGTCCGTCACTTTTCTGTTCCCCCGGAGGGCACGGTGCAGGAAAAGGGATGCTTTATTTAAAAAGAACAAGTTTACGATCGTTTGAAACAAGTTGGTAAGGTTTGTAATATATTAAAAAACAGAAGCTCCTTTTACAGTTTAAAAAAAAACAACTTTGTATTTTTTTTTATCTTTGTTTAGATTCTGGTTCAGGTTTGTGTTATATTTTAGACGTTGCTTCATTTTTGCTCAAGTTTACTGCCTGTTTTTTTTTTCCAAGTATTTGTGTGCAAATGTTCAAATAGTTTATAAATATTTTTATTGTATAATGCTTATTGTTTCAAAACATTTTAAAGTTTTATCTGACATTTCAGGAAAACCCATTGGAATAAAAAAAATGTTTAGGCTCAGAGGGTATTGGATGGATTTTTCTTATCTTTCAGACAACACAAACATTGTTTTTAATTTACAAAACAGGATCAGATTAAACTTCAGTGGAAAATTAAAGGTTTAATAAACTATTTCAAGGCTTAAAAAAACTGCAGTTATTTAAAGCAAAGTCTGAACTCTTACATTTAGATTCTCCCATTGTTGATTCAATAAGAATCAGTTTAATAGACAAAAACAGAAATTTAACATTTTGTATAACTTTTTGTTGCTGAAGTCTCATTTAAGTGTAAAAATGAAAATGAGAACAAAAAAGATTATTTTCCCTTTTTATTGTTACCAATATACCAAGATAAACCAGTGAAGCTGTGATGTTGACTGGAACAAAAGGCGGGACAGGAAGCTCCGCCTCCATAACAAAGTCATGTTATATAATCAAATAAAATTACATTAATAATAAAAACAATACTTTGATATGAAGCAGCTAAACCTCGAGATAAGACTGAGAGGACCAGGATAACCGGACAGGAAGTGTGACGCTCCGACTACCAAAATAAAAGACTCAAACCTGCCGCCTCATGGGGAGTTAAACAAAACTTATTTTCTAAAAATGAAAACTCTACTTGGTGTCGCTCAAACATCTGCAGGTCTGTTCCGTATTTATACGCTTTCTGTAAACTACAATCATCTGTTCCAGGAGCAGAAAGTTGTTTCAGTAAAGATGCTTCAAGTTTTAAGGCAGGGAGGGAAAATATAAAAAATAAAATAAAAACAGGACCATGACGGGAAAGAGGAGGAGACGTTAAAGATCTAATCTGATCGAATCCAGTAAATTAACGCAAGCTTTGAGTTAACATTTAGAACTGTTCTGGTTGATACTTAATTAAACACAGCTGAGGAGGGGCGGAGCCACAGCGCTGATGGTAAACGCCGTCGACTCGACAGCTGCTCTGCAGCTCTGGAAGAAGTTTTACATCAGGTCCAACGCTCCGTCCGTCAGTTTGTACCTACGAGTCTAAAAGAGGTGAGGGAATGAGGAAGAAGGGGTACGACTAGAAACCGCCAGAGTCTCTTATCGCCAGGGCCGGATGGAGGAGAGGTGGGGTCACGGGGCGGCGGCGCCGAACGTCTCCTGGGAGGCGTACAGCGTGTAGAGGTAGCCGTCCGCGTCCCGTTCGCGCTCGTACACCTCGGAGATGGGCGCCGACACGGACACCATGCTCTGCCCGTTGACCAGCAGGAAGAAGGCCTGGTTGCTGTTCAGCTGGAGGCGCCGCCTGGTGGCAGAACAACAACATTACAACCAGGAAGTTGGGAAAACTGATGACATTTTGATGTTGTCATCTGTTTGCCTTATTAAATTAGTTTTTTAAGTTTCAAATGTCAAATAACATTTTAAATTCTGCAGGTCGGTTGACAAAACTAAAAAAATCTGTTCAGTTAAATCAACAAAAAAGAAGAAACAACTGCAGATCAGGAGGTAAATGAAGTAAAAAAAGAAAAATGAGAAGAAACGAATAAAAACATTTAAAGCAGGATGAGGAGTCATGGAGGAAATAATGAGTCAGAATGAATGAAAGTTTCCAACAGTCTCCAGAAGGTTTGAAAATCATAAACTCTGAATTTTGGAGTTTGAGGCAGAAAATTTAGTCATTCTGAGGAATTAGAAAATAGTTTTGTTTCATAAAGACTAAAAATAAATATTTTAACGAAACAATGCAGCAACTAAACCAAAAGAATCTCAGTTTTCATACAAACGATCGGATTTCTTCCTCCTACCGTGAAACAAAGTTTGTTGTAAAACAAGTTTAAACAGTTTCTGATTTTAATTTGAGGCCATGAAAGAAAACAAAAACCAGAAAAAAAAGGAGATGAAGCAAAGACTAGAGGCCTTCAGGAGAACCTGATGATCTTTATGAGTTCCCCCATGTTCACGTGGTCCGGAACCAGGAACTTGATCTTGTCCAGGACAGGCAGCTGCTTCTCTCCGTTGTACCTCTCAATGATCACCTACAGAACAAAAACACAAGTTCCTGAAGCTAAAGTCACTCGTATCAGATTATTTACTCAGCTCTGAACGATCAGAGGAGCAACGACACAGAAAATTCCCCATTCGGTTCGATGTTTCTTATGTACAAAAAAAGAGAAATGTCCATGCCCTTCTTAACTTGTAATTTAGCAGGCAGATGTAAAAACTTTAAACAAATGTATTTTTATTTATTTGCATTTATTGTGTGGGAAAAGTTTGTAATATTTTGTTTAATCTCGGTGCAGATATAAATTTGGGACGAGTGCAAAAAACAAACAAACGTGATTTTTAGTGAGGAAGCAGGATTGTTGGACGGTTCGTCTCTAAAGACTCGCTCTGTCCTCGCTCGCCCACAGTAACTGTCCTAACAGAGTTATGTTACGATGACTCAGCTCATCTGCCTCCGGTCTCAGCATGATGAGGCGGTTTAGAACCCCGGCAGGAAAGGAGCGAGCCGGGAGGCGGCAGATGGACTGCGGTGCCGACATTCGATCTCAGAACGAGCAGGTGGACCACGAGGGGAGATTCTGTTTGCTGCTGCTCGCTAAGAAGCAACAAACAGCTAAACCGTCAGCAGATCACCCCTCACAACTGTGCAAAAGTCTTGAGTCATCTCTCTGCGCTTTCTTATAATCCTTCAAAGACTTTTAAAATCCGGTCTTTATTTCTAACTAGCTGCTCACAAGTTTTCAGCTTTTTGGGAGCTTTAAATAAATTCTGTTCCTCCGCTGGAGGTGGTCAGAACTTCACAGAATTAAAAAAAAAAAACATTTAAAAGACCTTCAAAAAATCTAGAACTATTCTAGAAGAAAATCTGTTTGGAGAGAAAAACTTGTTTAAACTTTTGCGCAACACTATTATGCATCAAATCTTATCAAAACCCAGAATGTTGAAAATAAATAACAACTTGAACCCAAATAAACCAGAAATTTTAAATTTTAAATTTAGAAAACCATCAAACAGGAAGTATGAGGTGAAGTTTTCTGCAGCAGGAAGTTCGTCTCGTCTTCCTGCCTGCTGCTGCTTCGCACGTCCAGCTTTCCTGACTCACAGGTTAAAGTTTGTAACAAAAAATAACAGAACATTGTAAAAGAGTCTGGACTCACGGGGATCTTGTCGGGGTGCAGATTTCGGATGGATGCAGCTTCTTGTACTCGCTCCTCTGTGGGGCGAGAAAACAAACGTTCAGTCAGAAACATCCAGAAATAAAAAACACGCACCTGCAACGGCTCTGCTTTTATTATAAAATAATTATTATTAATTATTATTATCTTTCTGAACAGATTCAGAACTCCAGCAACAACACTGAGAGTCTCTGGGACCCAGTTTCTGATCAGACAATTAGCTCTCTGCTGAGGGACCAGGTAAGGAAGGACGGAAAGAAGGACAACAGGACGAACGACAGAACGGACAAGGGGGGGGAGGGAAGGCAGGAAGGACGGACGGAAGGAAGGA
>JARVJO010000002.1:6238592-6274928 GCA_031762555.1 Cynodonichthys magdalenae
GAAGTCAATGCAAGGTCCCCATAAAGATAGCTGTACTAGACCGTGCGTGTGTGTGTGTGTGTGTGTGTGTGTGTGTGGGGGGGGTCATAGTTGCATGTGTGCAGATTTGTGTGTCATTAATAAAAACACAAACCAGACAGCGTGCAGAGCAGAGCGCAGGGATCAGATTTCAGTTTAAATATGCTGACATGATGCTTTCAGTTCTGCTGAAATTCACCAACAAACAAAGAGATTAAAAAGTTACTTATTTTATTTGAGTAAATATGTACAAACATTAAAAAAATAAAACAGTCAAAATAAGAAGTTGTTGATGGATGAGAGTTACGCTACATGTCTGTGTGGAGAGAAAACAAAAAGAAATCCTGCAGCTCACCGATCGCTGCTCTACCCTCCTCAATCCTTCCTTCACTCCATCCTTTCTCCACTCTCTCCTCCATTCCTCTCTTCCATCCTTCCTCCCTCCATCCTCTCCTCCATCCTTCCTCCACTCCCTTCCATCCTTCCTACACTCTCCTTCATCCTTCCTTCACTCCATCCTTTCTCCTCTCTCTCCTCCATTCCTCTCTTCCATCCTTCCTCCACTCCCTTCCATCCTCCCTCCACTCTCCTCCATCCTTCCATCCTCCCTCCACTCTCCTCCATCCTCCCTCCACTCTCCTCCACCCTCCCCTCCTTGTCCCACAGAGGAAGGAGGGATCAAGCAGGAAGAGTCAGCAGGAGTCTTTCAGGCGCAAACGTGCCTCATGTGGAAGTTGACCACGTACTCCGCGTTGGTCCTCTGCACCGAGATGGCGAACGGCTCGAAGGGATGGAAGGTGAAGGCGACCAGGCGGCGCACGGCGTGGTTGACAGGCCGTCCCAGCAGGCCCGCCTGGATCTTAAACTTCAGCAGGCCCGAGTCCCGAGCGTAAAACCTGGAGGGAGACAGAGATACAAGGAGGATTTATTAAAACTCAAAACCTGTTTTATTTAAAGCTAATCATAGCAAATTTAAATAAATGCATTAAATAAGAAACAAATTCCACAATTTGTCCCAGATTTTTAGTGGTTGACATGCCTTTAAATGTGACCAATCACAGCTCATTTTCAGATTCCTGCTTTTTAAACTACATTTTGATCCCTGATCATCCCGAGTTCATGATCAGCTCAGGAGAACTCACTGATATTTAGTCCAAATCCTATTTTAAGTTATTCTAATGAGGAATTTTTATTTTATTTTAAAGAAGAAACCTTAAACAACATTTGGATATTAAGATTTCCCAGCTGGAAAGATAAAAATCTTTGCTAGCTTGCAGAAAAAAAATGAGAGAAATTTAAAGCTTTTTCATTCAAATCATGTTTTTTGTAGCTACAGCTCCAATCAAGCTTTAAAAATGATTTAACTGAATCTTAAAACGACACGTAGATGAAGTATTTACTCATTAAAAAGACAGAAAGAGAACTCTTATGAAACTTGCTCCTGTTTTTAACTTATTTAAATTAATTTTAATTTCTTAATTACTTTTTTTTTTGCCATGTTTGTAACTTTTTGTTTCTTTTATCTCTTGTAAAAGAGATCTTGGATCTCAATGAGACAAACGGTATAAAAAAATAAACCAAAATAAAATTCTGTTTGAACAAAACAAAATTGTTGCAAAACGTTTTAATAGTTCCTTGGTGTTAATTATTCAGGACATTTATTTGTTTCCAGATGTAGTCGGAGCGTCTGTGTCCGGCTGCACGGTGGCACCGTGAAGCTGTCGAGATCGTGGGAACAGAGAGAGTACCTGATGGGGTGGTCTCCGCAGGTCTTGGGCCTCTCCATCACCGACACCCACTTGTCGTCGTAGCTGAAGAGCGAGAGGTCGAGGTAGGGGCTGCTGCTGTAGGACTGGGCGCTGATGGGCAGCTGGCCCAGCAGGCGACGCACCGCCTCCGTGTGCCCGCCGTACTTAGCGTTGACGATGGTGTCTTTGAACCTGAAGACGGAGACGAGCTCACTCAGCAGGTGCGACTCGAAACATGTAAACCTGACCTGTCCAGACTTTATCTGTAGTTTGATTTTTTATTTAAACTCACTTTAGAGTTCAGAAACAATCTTGGCTCAAATTCACATTTCATGATTTTCAGTCAAATTTTCAGTCTGTGTAAAGTTGAAATGAATGTTTTGGTCAGGTTTTTATTATCTGCATGCTCCAAAAAACCACAAAGATGGACAGAATTTATTTCTTTTTTCTTCTGATTGTTCCCGTTAGGTTCTAGTTTCATTCAAGCATTTTTAAAGTATAATTAAAATGTCACTAAATCAAACTATTAAAATAAATTAAACATTATTTAATAAATGTTCTGCATTTAAAAATAGCTCATTTTGAAACTAATCTGTTTCTAATTTTTTCAGGAATGTGTGCAGATATTACTACTATATAAAACAAAAATAAAAAGCACAGTTTATATTAAAAATTCAAAGTTTTTTCTCTCAGAAAACGAAAACATATAAAACCTGCAAAATAAACAAAAATAAATTCATATTTTCAGGATGGAACTCTGACTTTATTGGTTATTAAAGTTAATTAAATCACTTTAATTTATAATTTACCTGAATAGTTTTTACAGTAAACCTTTGTTCATTAGTTTCTTTATATAATAATCAACATAATTTAACAGTTTCTTTATTTTTAAGTGATGAGGTGAAAAGTTTAATAAAATGTCAACAAAAACCTGAAATTCTTCAAAGTGTTGCATGATAGAATATATTTATATGAACAAAATAACCATTTAATCTTCTTATTGACACTATTTTAGCTTCAAATGTTTATTTTTCTGTATATTTTTCAGGATTAATCAGAGTCTGAGCTTTAATTATGTTGAAATGTTATAAATATGAAATAACTTTATAATTCAGATGGGTTCTTGTTGAAGTCTTTCATGTAATTTTCCATTCTACGTGTTTTTTTCTATATTTTCTATATATTATTTAGCGGTCTTTTTATCCAGACTTCATCTTTTCCTGATCCAGGATCAGTAACGTCTCTCGCCTCCTCCGCTCTTCAAACTCTCGGATCTTGGCAGCGTCACGTCTTCCTGCCGTCCTTCACCTCCTGACCTGCTGCTACAGATCTGACTCACACGACTGTTTTCACTCTCTCCTCTCTCTGGAATCAATTTGCACCAATCTCAAATCCAATTCAGAGCTGCCTTCCTGCCTCAAACTGTCCCCTCGTCTCCCCGCTTCGTGGTTTTTGTCGCCTTCAGCGGCGAGTCGAACGGTCGAATTCAATCAGCTGCTCTAACCGCCTTAATGTCCCGACAACGTCCGCGTTAGGATCATAAGCTCCCGACACATTTAAAGCCTCTCTAACACTTATCTGCACCGCGTCACGCTGACCTTTTTCCCCCAGTTTGTCAGAGGAAGTAGCGGCGGTACCTTCTCTGCACCTGCCGGGCGTAGTTGTTGGAGGAGGCGGAGCAGGGGAACTGGACCGCCTGGCTGTGAAGCGTGGCGTTCCTGAACAGGTCGCAGAAGTTCTCAAAGAGCTCCAGCAGCTGGTCCGAGGTGTTCTCGAAGACGGCCAGCACCTCGGTGGACACCATGTTGTAAACCACGAAGAAGGACGGCTGAGACAAGCAGACAGGTTACAAGTTTAGAGAAAGACGACAAAGATTTTTATTTAGGAGCAAATAAAGTTCAGGATGAAACATTTTAGAGCTTTCTGAGTTTAATGTTGACATTTCTCTGCAGTAAGGAAGCGACGTCGCCTCTAAGGCCCGAGCATTAATTAGATCTGTCTTTTGTCGTCATAAATAAATTCAGGACTGAACAGAATCTGCGGGACAAAAGTGTCCTCGGAGACCTGAAGGAGGAATTCATGTTGAACAGCCAGAACCACAAAAGACAGACGGAGGAAACCAGGAGAGCAGAACAAAAGAGCCCAGGAGGAGGAATTCACATTGACAGCTCTGTGTGTGTGTGTGTGTGTGTGTGTGTCCTACCTGCGACGGGTCGGTGACTCGGAGCGTGACCACGTCTTCGCTCGTGTATTTAATAAAAAGGTGATGCTCATCCAGCAGCTGCATCTTCCACATCCTCAACCTCCTGAGCTGATCGAAAAACTGGAAAAACCTGCCGAACGAGAAGAATAAAAGACCTGAAAGTCCCGCCAAAATAAAACACCGACTTCATTCACTCCTGCAGCTCCACTGCAGACATGAAAGGAAACAAACACAAATCATGACCTGAAACCTGACGTTTTCTTTCATCTGACTCAAAAAAACAAGTCAGGGCAGAAGATAAATCTGAGCTGTTTACACTCAAACTAACCTACGGCACAGTCCAAGTGTTTCCTTCAGGGAAGAATTACATTTAAAAGAAAAAGAAGTGAGAGCAGTTTGATGTTAAACTTATAGATGAAGAAAAGTAAGTAAAAAATTGACCCTGAAAAATAAGAATAAAAATTAAACATTTAGGAAAATATTTGTTTTTTTCCTGTCTGAGACTTTTATTGTTCTGTTCTTTGTTGATTGACCTGATCTGCTCCGATTGTTCTTTATTGTATTAATAAAACCCACAGATTGTATTTGTCCCTCCTTGTTTTTTATCATAACTGAGAAGAGTGCATAATAAAAACAATGTTAAAAAAGTGATTCAGCAGAAAGTTTATTCTTTTTCTTTTCAAAAACCTGAATTAAAAGTTCAAACAGCGTCAAACCTCAAGAGACTTCGATCCACGGAGTAAAAAAAATATTTTGAAATCATAAAAAATAAAAAGCATCATATTAATAAAACTTCAGCTGGATTAAAAATAACAGAAGAAAATTGAGTCTCCAGTTTCTACTGAAAGCAGGATTATATAAAATAAAATATATAATGTAGAAAATGTGGCTTCCAACTTGAAAAACTGAGGAGTGCTCCTTTCAGAGATAAAATGATTTGAATCTGAACGCAGGGCGGCTCAATTGGAACCAGAAACTCAAACAGAAAAGTTTCTGCGTTTTCGACGTCGAGTTTTAGTTTTGTTATTTTTCTATCAGACTCATTAAAGCAGTACGCTCTGTCGACAGTCTGCTGCTCACTTTCCTCCTCTTCCTCTGCAAACACGACGCGGGGACTTTTCTGGTGCGAAATCATGTCTGGAGAAATGAGCTCGACAAGCACAGAACGCAGCACTTCCTGTGCGCACAGAGGCTGCACCATCAACGTAGCAAAGGTTTGAGATAAAACAACAAATTTTCAATCATCTCCTCAGGTTTTAGTAGAATTTAATTTTTCCTAAAATAACCACCTGAGTCTTTTTTTTCAAGCTTGTCAAGAACATCAAAAAATATTGTAAGTTACACATTTGGTTCAGATTTTTGTGTTTTCTGAAAATTTTAAACCAACTTCAGCAGTTTTTTTTTTTAAAGGAAGATTTCGATTTCACCTATATTATTTTGTTTTCAACCTTTAGGGTTTGTGCAAATTAAAGTTTCAGAGTTAAACTTTTAAGAACATTTAAATTAAATGAAATAAATTCTGGTTTCACACAAGCTTTAGTGGGAGTGCTGCAAACTTTACTGTACAAACTGTACTGAAGTGTTGTTACTTGTATTTGTTTTGCAGCATGTGAGGGAAATACAGATTATTTGTTGGTGTTTTATGCTTTAATATTATAAGTTATATTATGGCTGACTTTGTATTGAACATTCTGTCATGATCAATAATTTATCCTCCTCTTTTGTGTGGGGTGCCACAAGGCTCCATCCTCGGTCCCTTTCCCTTTTCCCTTTAAACGCTGCCACTAGGAGAGCTTTTTTAAAACGCACTGACTTACAGAGGGCCATTCATGCATTTGTTGGTTCTAGACTCGATTATTGTAGACGTTTACTGGCGTTTTCCTGTAGTGGTCCGTCTTACAGTGGATCTGAAAAAGACTGACTGAAGACACTCTGTTGTAGAATGACAGTCTTATGAAGAGGACGCTCAGGGTTGTCCGTCGTATGATCAGAAAGCCTGGCAGGGAGACGCTGCAGTCAGGGATTTAATCCTGCAGCCATGTCTCAGTGGAACACATAATACTGTATTCCTAATACTCTGGCTAGGTTCTTGTTAGGGCTTGGAGTTCATTCAACTTGTCCAACGATCTCACATTGACCATCATGATCGATGGAAGAGATGGTTTGAACTTCCTCACTTCTGTCTCTCCTCTTTGCTCCTCTGTCTGCATGCACAGTGCCTCCTTTTCAACTCCTCTGGGATTCGGGGCTGTAGTTGAGGTGTTATTTGAGCTTTTGAGATGTTAATAAGCTGCTCCCTGTTCTAACAAACCACCATGTTGCTATGGTTACGCATCATTACAAATGTTCAAAAGCATGATAGGTGTTGGCAAAAATTGTTCCAGCTGCACAGCACCCAACAGAAGAGGTAAAAAAACATTCAAAAATAGTGACCTCTATCCAGAAAAAGAGGAATTAAAAAAGTTTAAAAAGAACAATTCTGTACAAATGTAACAGAGATACTCCAACATGCTGCCACCTTGAGCGGTGCAAGTCTAGAAGTATCAGGCCGGGTTGCTCAGCCCAGTTTGACGTCATGTACTGCTGATCATTTGATTGGTTCATTTGCAGCGGGGGAGACGAGTCTGGCAACTCTTTACAAATCCTATAGATCTACTAAATAACTATAATGATGGTAGCATGCAACAACAAGCTAAAAATGCTAGCTAGTAGCTTAGCAGTCGATGTCGTCTCGCTCTAGCTGCTTCAGCATGTTTTTGCTGCGAGGCCGGGTACAGTCTTCAGTACCTCTCTGATGTACTTTGCATTGCAATTCGTCACCTAAGTCTACATTCCCGTATCCAATCTTGCACTTCAATCTGTAATTTAACTAAATGCATGAACACGATCAAAACAAAGAAGACTGTCCAAAACAAAATTACTTCACTATCCTAATTCGCGCTTTTCTGGTATGAAGTTCCCACCCACTTCGAGGCAGCTCTCTGCACAGTGCGAAAAAAGCAGGGCTTGGTCGGGGTTGCAGTGCATAAACGCCTTGTATTGGGCTGTATTTTGGCGTCCCTCTGTCTTCCCTAAGACGACTTCAACTCGTCCAGAACACTGCTGCCTGTATTTTAACCAACACCTCTAGACGTGACCGGATCACCTCGGTTTTATCCTCTTTACAATGGCTTCCTGTCTGTTTTTAAAATGATTTTAAAATGTTATTGTTTGTTTTTAAAGGCACTGCCCCGACATATTTATGTGAACTTTAAGTCTAAATTTAGATATATTGTTGTTGCTTTTATTAAACTTTTAAACTACCAGACACACAAAAAAAAAAAAGTGTAAACACATAAAGAACAAAACCGACGCCCGATGAATTTCTTACCTCCTCTTGGCCGTGGCGCTGCCGTCCTGCTCCACTCTCCTCCACAGGTAGACCAGCAGCCGGTGCTTCAGGGAGTTGATGATCTTGTCGGTGTAGAGGCGAGGGAAGCCGGGCTGGCTCTCCGCCTGAGTCTCGGTGTAAATGGCCGAGAGAGTCAGGAGGTCGTCCTCGTAGCAGAAGCGACCGATCGTCCTCACGTCTAGAAACGTCCCGTCTGGGGTCACCTGACAGGAAACAAAGATGTTTTTACACTTGGGAATCCACCTGCCTAAGTTTAACCCACACAAGTGAGGCTATTTAAACATTATTTTATCCAACATTTCAACCTGGAAGACGTGGATGGTCTGCTGCTGCACCGACAACACAGCCAAGATGTTCCTGTAGAGGTAGAGGCCCTGGTTATGAGACAGAATGATCTTGTCACATTTAAAGGACCGGGTGTCGACCAGCCTGCCGGTGTGGAGGTCAATGATGTGCAGAGAGTAGTCCTCTAAAGGAGAACGAGGGTTCGGAGTCACAGATTCGTTGTTGCGATACACCTGGTGGGAGATTAAAAAATGAGAAGAAAGAAAACCAGACTTGAAGCAGAGAAGTCAGAGTCTTTACCTCAAAAAAGTACGGCGGCGGCTCCTCTGGGACGTAAACAGCCGAGCCCACGATGACGTAGCGGCAGTCGTCCGTGAAGAGGCTGCACTCTCGGTTCAGGTGTTCTCCGTTTGAAGCCACATTGGTGACGCTGAGCAGAGAGAAGAAACGCTGGAACAGGCGGCCTCGTATGTTGAGGCAGCGCTGGTCGTTAGCGGTGGACAGAGTCTCTCCTTCCTGGCCCCTCAGCAGGTCCTGAGCCGCCTGACAGCCTTGGTACTCATAGATCTAGAGAGGGAAGAGTTCCTCATTGTCTTGTTTTGTATCAGGTAAACTTGGTAAATAAAGTGAAATCAGCTGGAGACGGATCGTCTCACCTCGAGGGACGTCTGGTCCGAAGAGAAGGCGATGAAGTAGCGCCCGTCGGGTGAGAACTTCCTGAGAAAGCAGGGCGGCTTCTCCACGTTGACCACAGTGAAGTTAGGGAACAGGTTCTGGTGGAAGCAGCGGACTCGGTACCAGTGAGCTCCGGGTCGACCAGAGCAGATCCTTCGCCTCTCAAGGCGATGGACCACGTTCTGGTTCTGGATGCGCCTGGGCTTTAGGGTTGGGGTGTCCTCGTCCATCCCAGTGGTTAGAGGAGCATTTCAAGCATCCCTCAACAAGTAGGACAGACGGGCAATAAGGAAAAACAAACGACTCATCGTGGTCCTGGTACCTGAAGGAGGACAGATGAAACTAACATCTGTGTTGATGTGAAACAGATCAAACAAAAACTCTAATCTGTTTTTACATCACTGTTCTGCAGCTGGACACATCCTCTGTACTGAAGACAAGTGGGACCGTCAGCCTGTTAGCAGCTCACAGTTTAAAAATACTGCCTCACTGTTGATATAGGGGTGCATTGTATGCTCTAGCAAGGGCAGCTGACACATCTGGAAAGACTCCATCAATGCAGAAAATTATCTACAGGTTTTAGAACATCATCCTCCACCAGACCAAAATAAGACAACATTCCCCCCAAAACCTTTAGACCTGGTTTTCTCAGTTCCTAGATGTTTACAGACTGAGAGATTGGGGTCACAAAAGGAAACACGGGCTGGAACAACCTTTTGAGACGTGCTGCTGCATTAAAAATCAAACAATTTTTTTTTTTGTGTGTGTGTGTGGGGGGGGGAAGAAACATCTTAGGACAGAACCTTTTATGATTTTTTTTAGCAGATAGCATAGTTTAAGTTTGATAAATGATGGTTAGTGCATAATAAATAATTAGAATTAAAGGTAAATGAAGAAGTGATGACATTTTTATATAAATCATGACGAAATGAGTAAACAGATTTGGTTATGAAGTAATGCGGCTATTTTGGCTAACATTATGAACATCACCAGTTTAACTTTATTATTTTATCTATAGTTTGAAGTCCAGTCGAGTCCTTTCTATTCTAAACACAGACGATTTGCTAACTAATATAAATATAAAAAAAGTCTTTAACATGATATATTTGACACATTTAGGCTAATAAATGCTCACCTGCAGCTGCATCGATCAGAAGTTTTCTGTCGTTACTTCGGAGCTGCTAACGTCGACAACGTTTCCGGTCTCAGCCTCTGGATTCAATAATTAAATCTACAAATCGGCTACTTTTAGTTTGTGTGGTCCAAAAATAATAGATAAGTTATTTTATTGGGTCAAATTACCTCCATGGATCTGGGTTTGTTGTTAAAGTGGGGAGGAAAAGCGGAAGAGCGGAGAGAGAGAGAGAAAAGAGCGCCGTCATTTGAAACAGCGCCACCGCCTCCTCCACAGGCAGGAAACGGAACCGCAGCCTCCGTCAGGGCTGGAAATTAAACATTGATTAGGAGGTGGAGCTACAATTCAGTTTACAGGTGAATATGACTGCAGGTGGGAGGACAACCAAAATTGTAACAGATCGCAAAATAAACAGAAACTGGAACAATTTTGTGTTTTCTTTAACAGTTGTTCCAAAATGTTTAACCCAAAACGTTAACAGGAACAGGTGACTACTGCAGTAAGTAGGTTTACTTCATTTGAAAGATCTTGAACATGTGTCAAGAATAGTTTTTATTGATTCAAAGGAATTAAAGCATTTAAAAGAATTCCTAAATTCTGGATTAATTAAAGCCTATAAATTTACTAATAATAATAATAATAATGTGAAAAGTTGCAACAAGTCACTAAAAATGGAATTATTTCTTAAGTTATTTTTAGCAATTGTTCCACTTTAGTCAGTGGTATGGATAAATACTTATCATTTAATTTTTAATAATTAACCTCTAATTAGTCAAGAAAAAATAAGAAAAAGGAGATGTTATAGTTCATGTTTATGAATAAAATAACCAATGACACAGAAATATGAACAAAAATACTTTCTAATCCCAAACTAATCCACTCTAAATATCCCACTGGTCTCCTGCCAGGTTTGGTTTTGAATAAAAAACCTCATTGTGGCTAAAATTTGGGTCAAACATCCTCATGCTGATCTCACCCGGGCGCCAATTTGCCGATCAGCAGGTGGGTTGTCAGGTGAGGAGCACTAGTGGCCCAGAAAACTTTAAATATGATTGTAATGGCTTTGAGTAAATCGTCAGGAAATGCAAACAACAGCGGCAGACCTTTACTGTACATACAGTGAGTATAACAGCCTGGTTTGTTGAGCGTAATTTGTTTAATTGATTTGTTTATGACAGCACGCAGCATATGTGAACCTGAGGTGACCTGCGTTGTGCTCCCCGTAATGACAGATAATTAAATTATGATTATCCTCCTTCCATGAAGCATGTTCTCACAGACGTTGTAAAAGAAAAAAAAGGAGAAACGCTCAGGGTACACCGGTCCTGGAAGACCGCTAATGGGTCTTTGTGCAATTATCTCTGACCAAAGACTCTCGATTAAATGTCGTAATTTTCCATAAAAGCACATGTATTGGGCATAAAAGGGTAGCTTGAAAAGAAAAATGAAGAAATGAATAGAGAGAAGAATGCGAAATTATCCACTTTAAAATCTAATGGCATTTTCCTTTTCAGCTCCGGCTGATTAAAACCTCTGCTTCCAGACGTGGATGTGTGTCTTTATGTAAGGCTTCGAGGGGTTCGTGTGTTCAGCCCGAGCCCCCAAACTGCACGCGTGTGCACATGTTCGAGTGTTTGTCTGCAACAATAACCCACACAGGAGTAATTCAGAGTAGAAACTATGCACTATCCTCGGGTTGTTCTTGTTATTTTCCCTCTAATAAAGCGCTCGCCACACTGGACCCTCGCCTCAGCTTTTAGCATCGGCCTATGAAGTAGAGAAGAGTTACATCTGAGTGTTTTATACACTTTTTACTCTTTCCTCCAGAAGACACAGTCCTCATCTCAGATTATTTCTTCCATCCTTCAGAGCTCTTTGCGTCCCCCAAAATGCACACGGCCCTGTTCACATCTCGTCTGCAGGTGAAACATTTTCCTCTCAGCCCTGCCACCCTTCACCAAAATGGAAACGCTGGAAAACTTTAAATTGTTCCTTTTCAAAGTCAGAGAAAGAAAGCTCACAGGAAGAGCTTTGAGTGAAACTTTAACAGTAAATAATGGCGCCAAACACAAAGTCTGCAGCTTTATTATCATCATCATTATAGGAGGTTTTATTTAAAAGAGCATATAGGGTAAACTCAGATCTCTAAAGCTCCTATACAAAAAAATAAAAGCACTTAGAAAAGGTTACTCTGAGCTTGGGGAGCAAATAAAAAATCCTTTGTTTCACCGTTTCCCCATCTTTTCCTCTCAGACTGTCGCGTTTGGCATTTAACAAAAGCTTTTAACTTTTCCATCCGGCGTAATTTCAGAGGACGTTTTAAGACTGCAACTTTCCAATCTGTATGCACCTGAACTTTTCATGTCTTTCTGATTTCTGCTTTTTCCCCTGAGAAATTACTGTGATCACAGATGCATTATGGCCGAGCGGTCGGCCGCAGCCTCCTCAACGAGCTGCTGGACCCGGAGAGAAGTGAAATAAGAGATAAAGGTGAGGCCGTGTGGTGCTTTAGTGCACACGTTCCATGAATGAACTAAAACCAGAACAGGTCCAGGTGAAGCCTCAGAAACTTCTCTTATTTTTAGTTAAATGTGTTTTTGTTTATCTAGTCAACCAGAACTGCTGCTGTAAGGAGTTTGTGTTTAATAAAAAAAAGGTAATTATATTTAGATTAAAATCTTTTACAAGATGATTTCAGCCAATTTAGCAGCTCCATACTCCTCTACAAATACTTGATGTTTCTCTAACTTTTAATAAAACTAAATAATTTTTTTAGATCTGAATAGTTTGAAGGGAGTAAAGGTGTCAGATTGGATCCAAACCAGCACAATGAGAAAGGACGTTGTGCACCTGAGGAGGCAGGAAGCAGCAAATTTAACCAATGCTAACATGCTAACCTGCTAACATCCATCTGGAGGTCCACTTTAAATTAGAACGTCAGTGACCACGAATAAAAACCAGATCTGAGCTTTAAAACAGTAGTTTTCCAGTCAAAGTGTCACACTCATTCCCATTTGTCCCCACAGCTGCAGCCCCTCCTCTCATCTATTTAGTCCTGAGTCTTCTTCAGGGCAGAACCACGTTCGGTTCTTCTGAGCCTCCTTTTTGTTTCCTGTTCACTGGTGAGCATGGTTCCGCTAATCGGCCAACAGCTAATAGCGGAACTAATGTTTCATTTAGCTTTTCCCCTAACTTTGAAAACCATTAGCGGACCTAGCTTCTGCTAAATTTAGTTTTGCCAATTTTAAGTTAGCTAACAGGGAACTAGCAGGTTTGTCTCGTAGTCTTCAGCTCGAAGAAGATGAAGACATGATGCAGTCACAGTCTTCTTAGCTAGCAAGATAACTTCTTACATGTTTAGCTAGTTAGCGTTAAAGAAAATATGTTAATTTTATTATGCACCCACCAATCAGATTCAGTTTCAATAATCGCAGGCAGATTGTTTGTCTTAACATTTAAAGTAAATTTAGATTTATCAGGGAGCTCCTTATTTTTGTCTGATTAACACTTTTTTATTTTAGTAACTTTAGATGATTTAGAGATGAAAATAAAACAGGGAGATTTACAGAACAAAGTTAGTTTTTTATATTTCTTAACATGAAACAATTCCTGCTTTGAGCTGAAAAAACATGTGAACTAAATAAAAAACCCTCTTCTGCTGAACAATGAAAAGCTTTTAAGAAGCTGAATTAATGTTGAAATCTTAAAATCAGAAGAATGCACCACATTTAATTAAAGGTTTATTTTGTAAAAATAATTATTTGTAAAACAGCTTGAAACTAAAGCTGTCAAATGTTGATTAGTCAGATTGTTTTTCTCTGAAATTTACTTTGAAAAACAAAATGCAAAAAAAAAACCAAAAAAAACTACTGGATTCACAAACAAAATGAAATATAAAATTTTTGGTGAAGCATCTCAGTGATTTAGACCCAATGTTTAAAAAAATATTCCTCCAAAGATTGCTCACTGTCAAAAAACAAAACCTTTCATTAAAAGGTTAAAACAGAGATTATTTAAGTTAATGTGAAAATAAAAAAAAGCTCAATGTCAACATCTGTGTGACAAAAGCAGGTAAACAATAAATAAAACAAACAGCTGTGCTGTGTTTAACCTTTAATTCTGAAATAGTCAAACACGTCCCATCCTCTCTGTAAATAATCTCTGGATGCACAACATCACAATTTAATGACAATAATGCAGATGACATGAGGATTTATTATAAAAACATTTTATTTTAACAAAACAAAACTCTGATGAGGCAGAAAAAAAGTACGAAATATTCGATAACAAAATAAAGCTTAAAGGACTGAGGCTGATGGGAAGAGTGGCTGCAGCTGTGGGAACAGGTGGGCGTGGCAACCGTGGAATTAACAGGAGAATCTAAAAAAACATCCCTCCTCCAAGAGACTTCTTCAGACTTTTTTAGTCTGAGGAGTTTCAGGTTAACTTAGTCTTAGAAGCAGCGTTTTTGCAGGAAAATGCTAATATTATTATTTTTGTTATTGTTATTATCACCACCTCCATCTTCTGTTGCTTATTTGTAGTGGAGTCGCAGAGGGAACAGGTCCAGGAGAGAAACCCAGACCTCCCTCTCCCCAACTTGTCCTGTGGGACCCCCAGTGTTCCCAATGAGTCCTGGGTCTTCCTGGGGGCCTCAGTGGGACATGTGGAACACCTCTAAAGGGAGGCGTCCAGGAGGCTCCTGATCAGATGAACCACCTCAACTGACTCCTTTAGATGTGGAGGAGCAGCGGCTCTGCTCCAAGCTCCTCCCCCTCTCTAAGGCTGAGCCCTCCCTCACCTGCTGCCCGGCATGCATTGCACCTGTGGGTCAAGGTGGCCGAGCCCCAGCAAGTACAAACCCCTCCTCCATGTTAAGGTGTAGATTCTGTGGATGGGATTATTATTATTATTATTATTATTATTATTATTGTTGTTGTTGTTGTTATTCCTGGCCTTTGACCTAAAAGAGCACCTTTATTCATCACGTCAGGCCTAATGAGGGTCGTCGAGGAGCGAAGACGTTTCCAGGAATCGTCCCTCGATTACACAACAAAAACATCTCATTTGAAAAACACGTCAAATTGCAGAACTCGCACGGAACAACATGGAACCGACTTTCTGTGGCGCTTAAACGCAACGCACACGATGACACTAAACACACCCGTGAATGAGACTCAATCAGATAAATGACGGAGCGTGCGGACGTGAAATGTCTGCTAATCTGGCCTTTGTGTCTCAGCTGACTGCGTAGGTGTGTTCGCTCAGATAAAAGACACATTAACCTCTTTAAATCTGATCCTGCAGTTTTCTGCTTCTTGTCCTGGAACTGGTTCCAGCCGGAGCAGAATAAAAGCTCCTTAAAGGAATGCACATCGCCCGCCTCCTTTAAACTAAAATCACCTGACAAGATCAAAAAGTTTAAGTATTGTGAGTAAGAAGACAATCTTTGACATTTAACAAAATCATTTTCTGCATGTTTCATCCAGAGGTGCTTCAGATCATTTGCCAACAAAAAGACAAATAAACACAGAAACAAAAAGGAGAATTTAAATCCAAAAACTCTTTTTTGTTTGAATTTTGATAAAATTCCTGGTTTGATCGTCGTGTTTTGACATCGCTGCTGCTCCTCAAGATGCAACATTTCACCACTGATTGATTAAAAGAAAACATCTGTGCCTGCTTAATTAATTTTCACATCTCTCAATTAATCATCGACGTTTTCTCCAACCTTCTGTTATTTAGTTCCTCTAAAAAAAAAGTCTTCTCAGCCTCAGAACAACACATACTTTATTATTTTTCCTCCGACTGGATAATTGGTTTGAAGGGAACCCTCCTGCTAAACGTTCCACATTTTAAATTTCAATTTTCTCCCAGTGAGGCTTCGTTTTAGGAGTGGGTTTTCAGTTAGGGGGCCGGAGGGTAAAACCCAGCTGGGGAGGGTTTTTTATGCTCAAGACTTGGTTGAAAATTTCCAATTATCGTCTTCTTGATCCGTGCAAACGACTGAAAATTATAGTTTCACAATTACACTTATAATTTCAGATGTTCGTCCCAGTTCTGCCATCGATCCTTGGGTGTTTTTAGGTTTTAAGAAGTGAAGCAGGTGTTTATGTGCAGAACGTGTCGCAGAACGTCAGGAGAACCCTTCCATGGGGCGATTGGGTCAAATCCTCCCGTCTTCTCCTGCAGGTGAAAAGTCAGGAACACGATAATTTGACCATTTTCCCCAACCTAACAGGTAAAAGGGAGCACGTTTAACGGAAGGGGTCAGCCTCTCTTCCCTCTCACTTTCCCGGTTCAGTCACGGCCTCGATGGGGGACTGAGCGGCTCGCCACATTACAGCCCAGGCTCAAAGAAGGCCTGTAATTTCTGCCATTTGACAGTGTGAGCTCCACAGCGGAGCGTAGGCCACTTTTCTGTTATTATTCCTTTGGCAGAGTGATAGCTGAAGGAAACAACCGCGTTTTAAGAACACGTCCATCAGCCCCTGGCAGTGTTTGGACCCAGTATTTGTAAAAGAAACTCTGACATGTTGTATCGTTAACTTTATATATAAAAAAAAACAGTGTGTTACAGTATATAATGTCCCTCCCTTCATCTGTCCTCGTCTCACGTTCTACGGCAGCTGCTATTTAAAGTTTCCCTCGCAGCTGAATTAGAGTTTTAATACCCGACTCTGCAATCCACAGACAGGTGGCTGAAAGTTTCCGTTTCAGAGGAAGCAGCTAAAAGATAAAATTCATCTGTCTAATTTATTTATTTGTAAAACCATTTTTTTACAGTTCTCCTCACAGGTCAAATGGATTGTTGGAATTTCTTGCAGAAATTTTGACTATAATTCTTTATAAAATGATTTTCTGCTTCAACAAAGGCCAAATTAAGAAATTAATTTTAAAATAATTTTTCTGGTCAATCTGTAACTAATCAGGATCGAGCTCTGATTTTGCAGGAATTTTTAACATGTTGAGTAAAAATCAAACAGCAGATTACTTCACGGAATGGCCCCAGATTCCCGACAAGCGTCTGGTTTCTGTGCCGGTAACCGGGAGACGACTGCAGTGAGGAAAATTCATCACAATTTAATTACAACATCAAAAATGAGTTCTGAGTTCAAGGGTTGGGTCAGGATGGAGTGTTTGCTAAAAGCTCTGAGTTATACAACCCTGAGTTTAGAGACTATTTGAGTTGTTTTGACACAAAAATTCAAAATCACTGTTCTTAAAGTACTCAGGATTATACATATTGATATGTTTATATATGTATTCATAAATCCAGGTATCTGAGCTCCACTGATGAAACATTTGTATTGTGAATGTTCAGGTTGGTAAAGTTTACACTCAATTTGATCAAAACCCAGAGCTTCCTTAACTCTAAGTTACAATAAACTCAAAGTTATCTGAATTGAGTTTAATCAACCTTTTAAGACCCAAAACCCAAAGTTTTCTTAACTCTAAGTTTACGATAAACTCAGAGTTGTTTAAACTCAGTTTAATCAACCTTTTAAGAACCAAAAACCCAGAGTTTTCTTAACTCTAAATTACGATAAACTCAAAGTTATCTGATTTGAGTTTAATCAACCTTTTAAGACCCAAAAACCCAGAGATTCTTAACTCTAAGTTTACAATAAACTCAAAGTTATTCAAAATGAGTTTAATAAACCTTTTAAGAACCAAAAACTCAAAGTTTTCTTTACTCTAAGTTTACCATAAACTCAGAGTTGTTTAAACTCAGTTTAACCAACCTTATAAGACCCAAAAACCCAGAGTTTACTAAACTCTAAGTTTAATTTAACTCAGAGATCTTAAAATAAATTTCACCGTTTTTGTTTTCAGACTTTCTCGTTGTTTTGACTGGATTCTCTCGCTCTGCGTTTTGTCCACAATACATTCAAACCTTACATTTTTTTTCTAAAAGTACCGCACAAATAAACTTGACTCAGTTCGACTAACACGAAGTATCGAAGTCTTTTAATTAAATTTAATTTGTAAAATCATCACGACGTCGGCTCCCGGTGACTCAGTGTGCAGTCGGTTTTATCAGCCATGTTTATGAATAAAGAAATGTAATCCAGGTTGATGTTTGTGTCAGAAAGAAGAGCGTTTGCATGTCATTACTGTAATTGTGTTGAGGTGTTAAATTGTTTACAGGCCGAGACGGCAGAAGATGAAGCGAGGTGTGATCCTCCAAGACTTTATTCAATAAAGACGCAGACGGCGTGAACCCATCCAGCCGTTCCTTTGAAAGGAAAATATAAATCTGGCGTTTGGATATTTTAGACGTGGAGCTCCATGAGCTGCAGCTGCAGGGTTGTTGTTTTTCCTTCCCCTCCTCCTCCTCCTCCTCTCAACATCATCAGCTCTCTCCTCTTTTCAGACCTACCTTCACGTTTGCAGGTAAATGAGTTTTAGTGAGTATTAACTAAGATCAGTGGAGGTTATCTGATCAGAGGTGGTCACATGGAACAAAGGTCTCTCCCTATTCTGCAGCCACCTGCGCAGTCCACTACAAATGAGTTTGAAAGCCCTGTGTGTGTGTGTGTGTGTGTGTGTGTGTGTGTGTATACCAGCAGTTGTGCAAATGCTCATGTAAGTATGTTTATCTATGCATAACTGTGTGTGTACATGTGCGTCTCCAGGGGCCAGTGGGGTTGACAGATGCTCCTTCTCAGTGAACACAATGAATTACTTATAGGCCGTTAAGCCAAACATGGCCGCACCGGCCGCTGGTTTACCCAACACTGATAGGGCCATCTGCCAAGGTGACTCTGCCTTCCTCACTGCTCTTTACAGACACGTTACAGGACGCTTATCTGCCGGGGTGGGGGCACGCTGACTAATAACGTCAGGAGGAGAACATGCAAACTCCGCACAAAAAGACCCCAGGTCCGAACCGGGTATCGACCCAGGACCTTCTTGCTGTGAGGTGTCAAAGTGCCAAAGTGTAAAATCAAAAGCCAAAAGCAAATGCATTTCATTTTAAAATTTTTAAATGTAAACAATAAAACAGATAACTAACAAACTAGGTGTGGTGTTTTCCAAACATAGAATGTTCTGTTTTAGTGTAATTTGTCTGTAAACCTTTTCATTTTGAGTTTTATTTTCTTATATTTACAAATGAGGTCATCTTTTTTTTTTCTTGAAATCATTATACAAACTAAACTGTCACCCAGCCAAATAAAAGCTTCCATCAGGAAAACATATATTTAATTTTCAGATGAAACAATTATCTGATTTCACATGCAGAAGCGCTGCTGTATGGTTAATGCGCCTCCTGAATGCAGCAGTGTGCTGTACGGAGACCTGCCGGTACCAGAAGTAGAAAGTTTAAAAAAAAACAGTGTTCAGGGAAATTTGTTCCTTCAGTTTATTAAAATGTGCAGACAGGTTTGTTGTAGTGAAAACTTTATGTGCAGCAGGTGTTGTGTTGAGATATGTTTTCAGTCAGAACTTGAGGACTGGGATGAAGCTAAACAAGATTATAGAAATCAAGACAAAACCAGAAGCAAGTTGAGGGATTAGAAACTCTTGATGCCGACTAGAGTGGCTCCAAAATCAAATCAGATATTATACTAACAGCTAATTGCTAACTGCTAAGTCGACAGTCACTCAGTCTGTGTCTCACTTCTTTGTCTCATTCGTGCTGAAGACTGGTGGGATGAACACAAACCTGTCCATGTTAGCTTGTTAGTTAGCAGTTAGCACACTTAAAGTTGGCAAAACCTAATTTAGTGGAAGCTAATCAGACTACTAATTATTTACCACATTTCTGAAGGCTAATCCGCTAAATTAAAAATTTGTTCTGCTATTAGCTGTTAGCTGATTAGCAGAACCACACCCACCACTTCTTACTAGATTTTTTTTAGTTAAAACCTTACATTTACTGGCAGTTTTTTTTAAGTTAGCACAAATCTCATCTGAAAAGAGCTTTTGTAGAGTCACAAATAAACAACTGCTGACATTAATAAAGATGGCCGAAGCATCTCCTAATGGTCACAATTGAAAACAAATTATCTGCTTGTTTGCCTGCATGTTGCATATTTGAACACACATCATGGTAAAAGCAACGTGAAACAACAAATATCAGCACCTAAGAAAACTGCTTTTCAGTGTATTTTTGTATTTAGGTTAGAAAAAATGTCTTATTTATTTACATGAGGGCTTAAAAATTGCACAGCAGTCTATCACTAAGGGTTAGTCGGTCACCAGTTTTTAAGCTTCACGTATGTTGTTTAAATGTTTTCTAACCAGTTACAGAAAATCCATTCATACAAGTTAATAAACTGAGGGAGACAATTTAATTTAAATTTTTTTGTTTTTATTTCCACACTTGGCATTGTCAGAGTTCCATAGGTGTAAAAACAAAAATACCAACTTTTGCATGTGGAGTTTACAATAAAGATGCCAGCTGTTACAGTGAGAGTGTCTCTGAAATCACTGAGTTAGAGGCTTGAATACCAGCTTGATAGTTGCATAGACAGTTGTATGGTAGATGTCTTCAGTCACACATACAATGTCCATCTGCTCAACAAAGTATTGAACTTGTGGTGTTGCATGATGCAGTAAAACTTAAGGACCCCCAGAACAAGTTTAGTAGGCCTAGCTACTGCCTGACTCAGTTACCTGTCCAGTGCTGCCCTCTAGTGGGAATTCAGTACAGCCGCCCCCATAACAGCCTTGGCTGTTATGTAACATTTATGAATTACTTTTTGACAGGGAGGATGTCTTCAATCAATCAATCATCATCATCATCAGGTATTACCGGTAATGGCCCAACCTTGCCAACTGGCCAATGTGCTCGAGCAGACTTAGGGTCAACAATCATGACGACCGAATCCAGAGTTGAACTGTCCGTAGGCTGAGTCCACTTTTGGCATGTTTGGAGAGTAGGGAGATAGTGTCTGATGAACTGCTTCCAGAAATGGTCAGCCATAATTTGACTGTGTTGCCACTTTCGTTTGGTGAGTGTGTCAGGTGTGTATGCTACTTATGGAAGGGAGGCATCCTGCCGCCCCATGGGAAGCATGTTAGGTGTGACAGGATCTTTGATGTCAGAAGTGACATAACCAAGAGGTTTGGCATTCAACATTCCCTCCACTTCACACAATAAGGTGCAAAGAACTTCTTCTGTCACAGCTTGAGTACTCATAACCACCTGCAATGCTGTTTTTATGGAGCATATCTCCTTTTCCACGCTCCACCGAAATGTGAATCTGCTGGCGGATTAAACTTGAAATCAATTTGCTGAGTTGCAAAACTCTTTCTCAGTTCAGGTTCTATGGCTGTGAACGCCTCTCTGAGTTCTCGCTCAGCTCCCCGAAAATTTGTTCCCTGATCAGACAAGATATCTGAAGGAGTTCCATGTCGAGCAATGAACCATCTCAAGGCCAGGAGGAAGGAATCAGTATCCAGACTGCTAAGAAGATCCAGATGAACACAACATGTTGTGAGACACTTGAATATTACTCCCCAATGTTTCTCGTGTCAACGTCCAATCTTTATAGTGTGAGGTCCGAAACAGTCAACACCAGTGGAGTAAAATGGTGGTTTTAAAAATCTGAGCCGAGCTGGTGGGAGATCAGACATTATAGGAGCGATGGACTGTCCTCTCCATCGTTTACATCCTTCATATATGTTTTGATGTTGTTTGACTGCCTGTCTTCATCACAGTATTCAATACTAGTGTCTGAACTGAGCAAAAACACAATCTAGACCAAGATGAAACAGACGGATAAGTAGTTCGGTGATGTATTGACAAGGAGCCAATATGATTGGATGTATGTCTATTGGAATAGAGCTGGTCAATGATCCCAGGTGTCCGCAGACGCCAATGAGACCAAGATCCTTGTCCCATTCAGGTGACAGAGTGTTCAGTCAACTATTTGATGATACTTGTTTCCCAGCTTCCAATGCTGGGCAATGTCTGGAAAGCTATTCCAATGACAGGTCCTTAAGACATGGACCCAAGCACCATGGACACTTGAAGATGTTGATGTTGTTGGATGTGCAGCAGCTGCCCCGTGGGAGTCTGCTGTATAGCATTTAGAAGTCCACAGAATGTAGTCTGTTTTAGTTCTTCTAAACTCTCTACCAACTGGGCAACTGGAACCATTGGCCACTGATCTGTTGGCTTTTGCTGAAATTCGGGCCGTTGAAAACATCGACTCGAACCAGAAAGATGAGCTATTGCTTTACCATGGCTAAAATCATCTGTAGGGTTACGGGCGGAATCAACATATCGCCATTCTTGGTTTGGATTGAGTTCCTTAATTTCAGACACTCTAGTGCCAATGAAAACTTTAAAGTGACAGGATTCACTTTTCAGCCAGTTAAGAACTGTTGTTGAGTCTGACCACAGGAATGTTTTAGAGATCTGGGTGACAGTCTCGATCTCGCCATCACAAAGGACACGTGTCTCCTCTCCATCTTGCATGGTCAGATAAGGGCTGCGTCACACGGCAGGATAATTGTGCCGAATTCTGGCCCTACCGTCAATCTTAAGGACGTCCAGATTATGGTGATGGCTCTAAAGATAATCTGAGCAGATATTCCTGCCGTGACTGGTGAGTTAAGAGTGATCTAGTCAGCTAGGAAAGACATTGGGACCGCTACGACCTCAAATCGAGGATGTTAAACATGTTTGATTTTTGCCCGATATCACAGCGTGTGTGGTGTTCACCCAAGAGCAAACAAGCTGCAGCCTGTTGAATAGACATGCAGCCAATCAGAAAGCAAGGTGATGTAAACACGGAGGGGAATCACACTGTCTTGACTCATTCAAAAGTCTGCTAGATTTTAAAAGTCCTATGGAATGGTTTTTCCTCTGGTAAAAATAGTCCACAAATGATCAATATTGTTTCTTCCTAGTCACAAATGTTTATTTACTTTGAACTCATGTCTCTCTGGAGGTCATGCGAGATTTCAAGAAGTCTCGCGTGATTTCACATCTGACATCTGAACGTTCATGAATGAAATATCTTTGTGTGTGGTGTGTAGCCGCTTGTCGTGTGGCTGTACACCACACACTGTAGGACCAAACCTGGTATATCCAGGATTTTTTATCCTCACACGTGGGGTCTCTCAGTCTTTGAAAATCAGCCGACTGTTTTAAAATCTTGCAGTATGACGAAGCCTTAAGCAACTGAACCATAGGCTACCTCTGAGGCATTGCAGAAGATGTGCAATCCACACCTTCAGTAGCCTGCTCTGGTGGTACATAGGTTCTTGGGATAGAGATGTTAGCTAGACGGTGAAGTTCATTCTTCCGTTTTATCCAGGCTTGTTGAAGGTCAGGAGGCAGATTGGGGTTATCCCAATCCCTCTTTTTTGCCCACAGGTTCTGCACTATGATCTTTGCCTATGTTGTAAATGGAATGATCAGGCCCAGGGGTCATACTGAGTTGCCAGCACTCGATCGATGTTCCTCAGTGTTGATAGCTGTCTTTCCAGTGGTCTCAACCTGTAACACAGGGTATCTGTATCCCAGTTCTATATCATGGCTAATGCCATGACCTGAGAGTCTGTGGGTTTCTCCATCTGCCATAACTCTGTGCTTTGTAACTTTCAGGTGGCAAGTGGGCGATGGGTTCTGGCTTACTGCTAGCCCATTGTTGGATCTCAAATCCCCCATCAGCCAGAACATGACACATTTTATCTACTTAGACTTTAGAAGAAACTGTTGTTGGAGGGCTCTGGAGGCAGTCTTCAAAATAAAATGTTTGCATTAAAGATGCCAAATATCCTGATTCTTCTTTCCGGAGTTGTTCACATATGATTGAAGTGCAAAGGTGGAACAACAGGGACTGCTTGTAGTACCAAACGAAAGAACCTTCCAATGCCAGACATCGAGTTCCTTCTCTTTCTGCAGATTTTGCCAGACAAACCTTAATGCTGCATTCACACCAAAATGAGTTTTGAGCGTCAGGTTTACATGAAAAGCTGCAGCGTGTTTAGTGCATCTAGTGCATTTAGCACGTTTAGCGAGGCGCATTTTGAACACATTTCTCGTGTGTCAAATGCTGGAGTTGGAAAATCTGAACTTTTGCAGCTCAACGAGGCACATCAACAAATAATAATAATAATACCTATTATTAATATTGTTATTATTATTATTATTATTATAAGGTTAAAGTCATGATTGTTTATGTGAAGGAGGTGGGATATAAAACTTGTATTGAGGCTTCCAGGACTGGTTCAGCACCACTTTCTGGGTGCACCACAGAGGCCAAAGTCCACACCCCTTCAAAATAAAAGCACTTAAAAAACTGGAAATTGAAGCAAAATTAAAAATTGATTTATTTTTTTTACGTAGCTGCCACAGGTGGAGGCTGATTTTAGCTCTGCCGACTGTGGAATCATAATATTTTGTTGGATACTCTTTCAGTTTAAAAGCACAACAGGAAACTCAAATCTCGCTCCACCGTCAGGGAAGGAGGTCAGTATTTAAGAAACCACTTTGCTCTTTTTTTAAAACAGAAATCATGCTTTAGGTGCAGGATCAATGTAGACAGCTGGTGGTCTCTGTGGACAGGTTTTCAATCCATCACAGGGACATGTGGAGACAAACGAGACAAACAGCCAACACTTATATCCGAGATGAGACATTTCTTAGCAGATCAGTTCAACCTCAAGAAAGAAAAAAGAATTCATGTCAAGCGGCTGCAGTCATTTATGGATCAAACTCAAATAAAACGTGGACTCAGGTTCTCCAGCAGACCCACATCTGTGTGTTTCTGTTTGAGCTTGTTTTAAAAGCAGCAAATAGGAGAAAAAGCAAAGCAACAGCAACGACCTACAGAAAAAAGCAAAGAGAAAGCACTCAACTCCACAATAGAATTCCCCACAATGGTTTGTGAGTCTGTGAAATTAGGAAGTACAATGATTCACGGCGCGCACAAAGGCCCAACAAATTGCTCATTTGTGTTTGAAAATACTCTTTCTGAGCGTTTCAGTCCATCAGGAGCCAAATGCTGACAGATTTTGTGAAGCTGTCATCCTCCGAGCAAGAAAAACTTCAAATCCAACCTTTTTTTTAAATATTTGTTTGTTTTTTCTTTCAGCAGCTTCAGCTGAAATCAGCCGGGTCAACGTATCAAAATCACTTCCTCAAATTATTCAGCCCCAAACATGAAACTTTTATTTTCTGTGCTGCACAAAGAGGATGTTCAAATCCCGTTTAGAATTCTCTCTAAATATTTCCATGGTTATTAAACGATGCTAGATTTATGCCTTTAAGATAAAACACAAAAACTCAAATAAAAACTCAAATAAAATGTGTCCAGAACCTCAAAACCCACTGACAGATGATAAAAAAAACTCATGTCAATTTTACAGTATGATGTAAAAACTATGATAAATTGTTGATGTTTAGTATTGTTATTTAATTAAGACAAAAAGAATAATTTAAAAAAGTTTTGATAAAATGTAAACAGTACAAGTTTCAGGGCTGTTTAAGTTTTTATATTTTTGCTAAAATTTAATTTTAATAATATCTGATTCTGAAATAATAAAGAGAAAAATAAAAAAAGCGAAAATGGAGGCAAGCTGAGAAATAAAGTGAGTCTAAAATGTTATTTAAGATATTTAACAGTTTTAATACACTTTTTCTTCATGATGGTTTAATCTCAGTCAGCAGATTGACTGGTCATTTCTGCTGAGTCAGCGGGTATTATTATTTTTTTTTTTTAGCTTTCATTAGCTTTTAGTTATCATTTTGCATTTGTTTTTTTATCTATAATCTTTTAGACAGCAGTTTGCTAGTTTTAGCTATTTTAGCTTTTAGTTAGAATTTTGCTTTTAACTTTCAGTTACCTTTTAGCTATTTTTAGCTTTTTAATTCTATTTATAATATTTTAGTCAGCGTTTTGCTAGTTTTAGCTACTTTTAGTTTCAAGCTACTGTTGTTTTTGTTTAGCTTTTAGCCACAGTTCAGCTTTTAGGCAACTTTTAGCATTTAGTCTACCTTTCACAACTTTTAGCTTTCAGCCAGTTTTTATTTTTGCTAGTTTTTCTACTGTTGTGCTTCTTTTAGCTTTTAGCAGTTTTGCTTTTAGGTTTTAGTCACCCTATTGCTACGTCTAGCCTTTCTGCCTTTTGCACTTTTAGGTTTTAGGTAGTTTTTTTGCTTCTTTTAGCTAATATTTAGCTACTTTTAATTTCCATTTTCATATGTTTACTTTTAAACCACTGCTGTGCTGCTTTCAGCTGTTCTGTTAGGTTGAACTTTTCTACTAGTTTAGCTATTTTTAGCTTTTTAGTTAGCTTCTTTTTCTACTTTTAAGCTTCTGGTCACCAATTTTTTATTTTGAGTTTTTAGCTACTATTTTACCACTATGAGCTTTTGGACACTCTTTGGCTACCTCTGTTTCTGTTAGCTAAAGGCTTTGCTGCAGCTGTCCGGCTGTACTTTAGCTGTTTGTTTCGGCTCATGTTGAGCATAAGCAGCTGAACTCAAACATGATTTCTTGTTTCTGATTCTTTCAGACAAATTGATGATTAATAATAAATAAACTGATTATTAGTTTTTACGGTTTTTATTATTACAGCTTTTATTTTATGTTTAAAATACATTTTTTTATCTTTCCTTTAAAAATTATTTAAACAAAATTCTATTTTTACGTTTTTTGTTGAACCTGAATGTGCTTCAAGCTCAGAAAGAGAAATAAATTCATAAATAAATTCATAATGAAATGAAAATGAATTTAAAGCTGCAGCAGCGTGGCCGGAGACTGAAACCTGTTTTTATTCTCCAAATGTTTCTGGCTGCAGTCAGACACGCAGGGAAGCTGCTCTGCTTCCTGTCCAATCAAGAGAAAACACAGATTATCCCTTTAAATTCAAACGAAAGCAGCAGGAAGTCAGAAAGAATCAATAAAAACACGGAACTTCCTGCAAACCTGAAATATATTTTCTTACTGTATTCTGAGGAAATAAGTGGAGATAATTTCTCCTGTGGTTCAAATGAAGAGGGGAGGATCATGCGTGTGTGTATATTGGGGGGGCGGGGGGGTGTTACGGTGACGTCAGGCCCCATCATTCTGACAGCTCTCCTATTGGACCAGAGGAGGCTTTTAAAAGGTGCAGCAGCACGGCAGCTTCATCTGTCTCCTCCTGCAGGCGCGCGGCGGATCTCAAAACCTGCATCCAACCAAACATCCAACCAAACACCCATCCGTTCGTCCATCCGTCCATCCATCCATCCATCCATCAATCCCCGGAGCTGCAGCCAGGTGAGCACGCGCAGGAAACAGGCGGTAAAAAGGCTGTGAGGCGGGAAATAGTCAAAGATTTCTCTCATCTGTTTTTTTTTCTCCAGATGATGAAGCTGCGGAGCTGCTCCTCTTCCTCACAGCAACAGGTTGGTCCAGCTGCATGTTTTTTTTTTTTGTCAAAAACCCTTAAAGAAGTGAGTCCTGCAGTGTTGATTTCAGGAGGAGAAAGTTCTGTTTGTTCTGGTTCCGGTTCGGATCACTTGACGCGGCAGCAACAGTTTTAATCAGAGAATGGGTCTGAGGTTTCAGCACCGGACAGCTCCGCGGGTCCGCCCCGCGGCAAGGACGCGCGCGCAGGGCTGGGGGGGCTGAACACATGGAGCTTATTAAATTTAGAGTTTCACAGCTGATTAAAGCTAAACTTCAGAGACAACAGGAGTCCAGGGGCGGCTCAGAGGTGGGGGGCTTCAGGAGACAGCTGCTCTGCTAGTGATATAAATCTGCCCACCCCGGTTCCCACCCTGTTTAAAAATACACAACAGTTGGAGGTAAATCCATCTGTGTTTCTGTTTCATTTACTTTTTATTTGTTTGTTGTTTTAAAATACTTCAGCCTGAACCTGACTTCTGTCTTTAAAAATTAATCTGACAACATGAATATTTATCAAATATTATTATTATTATTATTATTATTGTCATTACTTAACTGAAACTGAGACACAACACTGAAATCAACAGCACCTGTTATAGAAAAAACAACAAAACAATCATAAACTTAAAGTTTGAACGTGTAATATATTCCGTAATATTCAAATATTAACTTCAGTTAATAATAACTAATTATAATGGATTACAGTGACATTTATATTGTCAATATATTTATACTGAACAGTAGCTGATAAGTTTATTGGTTTTAGAGTCATTTTGCTGGAAAATGTAAAAAACAGAGTGAATGATTGTTCACTACATGATCTGCAAAACATTTTTATAAAAAAAAACAAAACAAGGTTGACAAAAAGGGCTCATATTTTATTTTTTACTTTGTTTTTTTTACAAACTTTCAGCTGTTTTTGTCTTTGTGCTTTTAGATTTTTTAAAAAGTCAAAAAAGTCATTTTTATTTTACTTTTTACATTTAAACGATTCAGTTGAATTAATTCAGCTGACATAAATTGAGAAACCTAACTTTAATTTCTACGTGTGTCAAAATGAAGTGTTTTATATGTTTAAATCACCTGAATCAACCTGAACATTGCCCCACACACAACAACACATAGCTCCGCCCCTAAATGTTTCCCATCTTTTGTCAAAAAGAGATCCGAGTTGGGTGGGCTAGGCCAGTCTGGGGGACACTCAGCTTCCGTCTGGTCAGGTCTGAGGTGTCGGAACGGGAGCGGGAGCTGGAGCCGAGCCAGGATCTCGTATTTACATAGCCTTCCTCCTCCTGCTCCTCCTCCTTCGCTACACACAATACACACGCCCACACACACACGCACCAAATGGTGTGACACGGCACATGCAATCTGCAGCCATGAGAGAAATTCAGCGCTAACAGGTGTTCAAACAGGCCGCTCGGTACATTCTTCCAATTATTGCAATTAGATGCTGCCTGGTTACCGCTCCATAATGTACAACTGCTGTGGAGGAGTGTGTGTGTGTGTGTGTGTGTGTGTGTGTGGATGACACAGACAGACAGAAATAGAGAGAAAACAGCAGGAATGAGCTTGAAAGAGTGGGTGCATTTGATGTGTCGATTGTTGCTCTCTGGAGGGAGGGAGGAGAAAAAAGCGAGCAGTTTGAATTGATCAACGCTCTGCATCATAAATAATCTGCTTTTTTTTATAACACCAGTCATTATCAGCTTCAGCAGATTGTCTAAACTGGAGGCAACAGTTTGATTTTAAACACGAATAAAAAAAAACATTTATGATTGGTCTTTATAAAATGTTTTTACAGTGGAGCCGGCCGGCATGTTGATCAGCTTAAAATGAGTAATTTTATTTTTCTTGATTAGTTTTCTGGAGCAAAATATAAATCAGCTAAAACATGCCTGAGGTGATGTCTTTAAATGTCTCATTATCTGCAGCTAACACCCCTGTAACCTGCAGCTTTCAGTTCTTTATGCAGATCAGAGCAGAGAAAGTAGCTGCAGACACACACACACACACACACATACATACACACACACATATATATAAAACAATAAATATAAACATTAAAGCTACAGTCATGTTGCTGCTCTGACCACTGATCATTTAAGTGTTTTACAATACCACCGATGCGGGGGGGGGACTTTTTGCTATCATAGCTTAATTCAAATTATTCAACTTAGTTAATGAATATATTCCTCGAAGAAAATCACTGAGATCTAAAATCTGTTTCAGCTTCTGGATCTTGACCTTTAGCTTTTAGCTAACATTCTGCTACTGTTAGCTGTAAACTACCCATTAGCTACATTTACCACTCTGCCCATTTTAGGTTTTAGCTAGCCTTTTCATTAATTTACCTTTTAGCTAAAGCTGATATTCTGATACTTTTATCTTTTAGTTATCATTTTACCTTTTTACCCATTACCAGGTACTTTAAAGTGCAAATTTTAGCTTCTAGGTAGATTTTCACCACATGTAGATTTGTTATTTGTTACGAATAGCTTTTAGCTACAGTTTTGCAAATGTTAGCGTGTAGATAGAAATTATTGTTTTTGTCTTTGTTTAGCCAGCCTCTTGCTACTTTCAGATTTTATGTAGCCTTTCATAACTTTTAGTTTTTAGATACCATTCTGCTACTTTTAGGTTCTAATGAGCATTTTGTAACTTTTAGCTTTGTGTTTAGGTATTTCCTTTTGCCACTTTTAGCCACTGTTGTTACTTTTAGCCTTTAGCAGCTACTTTCAGGTGCAACTTTTAGCTTCTAGGTAGACATTCACTACTTTAAGCTTTTTCAACAAATAGTATTTAGCTATCATTTTGCAACTGTAGGCTTTTAGCTAACAGTTAGCTTTTTTAGCCAACATTTTGCTTGTTTTAGCTAGGATTTTTCAACTTTTAGATTTTAGCTTCTTTTAACAGCTCAGTTTCAGCTTTTTTAGCACTCTTTCCAACATACACGACCCTCATGAAGACTGTTGATCTTTGAATACGTAATCCCTGATTGTCTGTTAGCAAAATATCTCATGAACCAGTGGATGGATTTCATTAAGCCTCTCAGAAGTGACGGTCAGGTGTGTGATCACAGCGGCCTCCTCGGAGCGAGGCGAGGCGAGGAAAGATATGGAGTCATAAAGCTGAGGAGAGTAAACGAGTCGCACGGAGCAGACGTGTTTGCGGCAGCTGTCGGCCATGTTTGAACAGCAATCACAGTCAGCCGAGCATGTGGTTGTGACAGCGCTGGTGCTCCTTCTGTTCTCCGCTAACCTCCCCCCCTCGCTGCAAACCCCCCCATCAGCTGCAGGGACTGACATCAGTTCCACCACAGCTTGAAGCTGGATCGATTCTCCACTGTCTCCGTTCAACTTATTACTGCTTCAGGTTTCTTTCAGCCTGACTTCAGAAAAAACTTAATCTTCAAAAATAAATACATTCAAAATGTTCCTGTTCCTCCACTGAGGCTTTAAAAAGCTTTAAAAAAACTACTTCAAATTAAAAAAGAACAGAACCGTGCACACCACCAGGAAGGAGACCTATTTTTACTGACATTACTGAGACTGAAGAAACAGAAATGGAACAATAACTGTTTATTTTTCTAAGAACGATCAGATCTGCATCAAAGTATGTTTGGTGGATGACTCTCAGCTACTACCACTCCACAGTTTGGCTCAGTATTGGCGAAAGTGACTGATTTATAACCTTTTTTTTTTTTCACTAAAGCTGTGGTGGCCATCTCGAAACAGGTTGACTTTAAGAGTTGATCAGCTGTGGTCACCATTCAAATCCATCCAATGGTTCATGAAATATTTTGCTAACAGAAAGAAACACACAGACACCATAAATAACTGGACTGCTTCAGCACTTTGGTTGCCTTGGGGTATGTAAAGTGCTATATAAATAAAGTTTGATTGATTGATTGATGCGCTTCACGATAATGATAAAATACTTGAATTTGTGATCGATTTTGGATGTTGCTAACCGCTAACAGTGCAACATGTGCCAGTTAGCTTGACAGGCTAACACACTAACTGTTTTAGTTTAGATTTAGGTTTATAGGTTATTCAGCTAACAGATCAGTTCAATAAGCATTTAGTTTAATGAAAATGTTATATTTTTAACCCATGCCTACCAATTAACCTGCACAAATTAGCTTGGCTAACCTGTTAGCCACGGTGCTAATTTGTTGATAGCCATTTTCTTTAAATATATTAAGAAAACTGTTTAAAGTAACAATGAAAAGTCAAATAATATTTGTTCAAACAACAACAATAACAAAACAATATCGACAAAGCTTTTGTCTGTTTGACCATGATAGCTAACGATGCTAAGCTTTGTGGGCAAATGGTAATTTTGCAAAACGTTCTAGTTTCTGTTTTTTTTTCTTGACAGAAACAAAGAGTAATGTACTAAAACGGAAACAGGAGAAATTTAGGTATCTATTTTCATGACATTTCCTTAAGATAACATGTTTTTGTGGATTTGGAGAAAATAGAGCTTAAAAGACAACTGATATATCAAATATTTGTTTTGTTTTGATTCAGAAAAGCAAGCGTTTTTGTGATAAGTATTCAAATTTACAATTAAGCAGGAGTTTTTATCAAAAGTCAGTACATTTAACTGGCAACAGTTACTGATTATTTCAAAGTGTCATCATTTTAATCATAAAATGTGCCGTAAAAACAGGGAAAAATATCAATCAGTTTATAAAGGACAAGTGCAGAGAGATCACTAAACCCTGTTTGTTTGTAAAGATCCAGAAATGTCATGACCTTTTTTTTACCTTAATTTGTTCTGTTAGTGTTTATTGATGAAGACACCTGCAATATCAGTACAAATTGACAGCTTTTCTGATCTTTTCCTGATTTGTTTCCTTTCTTTCTGACATTAACGTGTTTTAACTCGTGGTCATCGCCCTGTTAAACGCTGACACAACATGTGGTTTTGAGGCTGAAACATCATGCATGAAAACATTAACAGGATGTGTTTTTTTAAACCAAACTTGACTGAAAGGTGAATAAATTAATCAAATCTGTGCCTGACAGATGTTCCAGCATCCTAATTGTGACTGGTTAAATTATTAAATAAATAAAAGAAACAGCAGTGAAAATTAGGTGCTGTGAAAAAACAAACTAGACTAACGAGCAGCAGACTTTATCTCTTTCAAGCGACTGCCTGATGAGCTTTAACTGCGCCTGACTGATTTCTGCTCATAAATCAGAACCGACGGGTTCTCCAGCAGATAAGAACCACCCCCACCATCCTTATCGGTTCTGACATTTGATCCCAAACTTAACACCTTTTTTAAAAGCATTGATTCAAACTGCCTTTATTTATTTATTTCTTCTCTTTTGTGAAGAGAGGGAAAAAAACTGCATATTTCTGAAAAAGAAAAGGTGCCGATGTTTCATACACGACAGTCTAAGACTCTATTTAATGACAAATCTTAATGAAAAAACTGGATTTATTTAATTTTAGAGAATTAATCAGCTTTGAAACATTTAGTTTTCCAGCATTAAGAAAATATAATTAACTTTTTCAATTACTGACACACTAAAATAAAACGTTTATGCAAGGCCTGAACGATCAGAGGTCACTGCATTTGAATTTTACAGAAACAACGCAGTTTTGGCTCAAACGTCACGTGTTTCAGTCTGAAACTATTCAAACTGTTTCAGGGAGGATTTCAAAGAGCCGAGGCTCACGTGCTCCATTGTTTGGGTCTGATTGCGTCTTTTCACTCCGTGGAAAACGTTGGCCATCACGCGTCTCGAGTTGGGCCTATGTGTGAATGACTGACTCGTGTTTCCCTCCAAGGTCGACTCGGAGTTCCTCAGCAAGAAGAGAGAGGTGTCCTGCTCCACCTGTGCGCCGCCGTCAGCTGTTGGCGCGTCGCGAGGTGAGGTGCGAGGAGTCTGTCCACGTGTGTTTGTCTCCTTGTGGACGTGAGACCTTCCTCTGAACGTTTCTTTGAGTGTGAAGTCTAGCGTGAACACAACACACACACACACACACACACGTGCCCCGACGACTTCGGTCGTTGTTTGTTCGCGAATGTGCCCGACTCCTCGGAGCGTGATGCACGTGTGTGCGTGTGCTTGTATACGTGTGTGTGTGTGTGTTTATAATCCAAGGCCATTCAATAGCACTGCATGGATCCATCCCGTATCCTGGTCGCCATGGTTACGGAGGCCACTTATCACAGAGGGTCCAGGCAGATCAAACAGGTGTGCATCCCGACCATTTCTCTCCACAACAACTGTTGCTAGGAACCTTTGTTGCTGCAACGCTCAGGTGCTCGTCGCCGCCGGTGGAAACCAGCAGGAGAGGAAAAACATTGTCCCGGTGTCCCGGCCTGAACCAACGCACGTGTGTGTGTGTGTGTGTTGTTGCACTTGTTGCTTTTGTTAGAAGCAGTTTGAGTCTTTTGAAGAAAAAATATGTTGAAAATATTTTTTACTTCAGTGATTCATTCGTCATGTTTTCACTTTAGGTTGTGAGTCAGAGTTCAACTAAAAACGTGCCTAAGCTTCAAAAACTGAAAATAACATCCTGCAGACTCACAGATGATGACTTTTATCATAATTATAACTTTTAAAATGTAAATGTATGTAAAATAACTAATCTCCACTCAATTCAACTCATTTGATCATATTTTAGATAATTTTATCTTATTTCATTTTCTCTCATCTAATTTTGTCTCATCTTCTCATTTTGTCTCATTTTATTAAATCTCTCATCAATCATCTGATCTCAACACCTGATTTTTATCTCATCTCAACTCGTTTTATGTAATCTTAACAAATTTCAGTTTAATAATTTTCTATCATCTATTTTGTCTCATCTCATCTGATTTAATCATCTCATCAATCAGCTGATCTCATCTTCTATCTCTTCTGACCTGATCTTTATCTCTTCTAATCTCATCCTTACTCATCTCAACTCATTTGATTTAATCTCAACAAATTTTATCTTATTTCATTTTCTGTCATCTAATTTTATCTAATTTTCTCATCTCATGTCATCCTCTCAGTTTTTCACATCATTTCATCAATCATCTGATCTCATCCACTCTCTCCTCACCTGATCTTTATCTCATCTCAACTCATTTAATGTAATAATTCTAATTCCAGTTTATTTAATTTTCTCTTATCTAATTTTGTCTCATCTTATTATTTTATCAATCCTCTTTATTTCATCTTCTATCTCTTCACCTGATCTTTATCTCATCTAATTTCATCTTCTTGTCTATTTTCATCTTATCTCATTTTATCTCATCTTACCTCACCACATCATATTGTACGTAATCTTAACTAATTTAATCTTATTTTATTTTCTTTAATTTCTTCCCACCTGATCTTTATCTTATCTGAATCTCATCCAATTTAATCTCATTTTATTTAATTGTAGCTTCTCTCATCTCATCCTTTATAATCTAATCTTGTCTCATCTTATTTCCAGTCATTTCATTCCATGTAATTTCTTTTAAATCTCATTTTATACTATTTCCTTTTGCCTCATGCATTCTATTGTATCTCATTTTACCTAATCAAACCTCATCTTCTCTCATCTTATATTTTGAATTTTTAATCTTTTTATCATCTGATCTAATGTCATTTTTTTCTCATGCCATCTTGTCCGATATTATCTAATCTCATTTTATTTTATCTCATCACCTGATTTTATTCCATGTAATCTCATTTAATTGTCTTTTCATTTCATGTAATCTTTATCTCATTTTATATTGTCTCCTAATCCTCTTGTATCTCATTTGCTCTAATCTAACCTCATCTTTTCTCATCTCATCCTAATCTTGTCTCATCTGACCTCATTTAACCTATCTCATTTGATTTAATCTCAATATAAATTTATAATAAATCTAAATTCCTCATGTCTCAGACTTTAGATAAAATGTTTTTTATAATTTTGACTTTCTTTAAAAAACCTGAAATTGTCGATGACTCATTTTACACGCTGTTCTGTTTTAGTCAGAATTAATTTTCAGATCAGCTGAAAACCTCAAATGTTTAATTGTAGTTGAGATTATGCAAAAAAGTGGGCGGGGCTTGCTCAGGTCTGCGCATCTGACCAATCAGAGCAGACTGATTCGATCTTCTGATTTATAGAAAATATTTTAATAAGTGAAAATTAAATCAGTTAGACTTAAATTTAATTATTTAACAATCTGGAAACAAACTAAAACATGCTTTTAAATATTCAAATAAACTAAAAATATAAAAATATACAAAGAGAGTGAATAAAATTCTAATTTTTCAGAAGAAACATAAATATGTTTTTTCATCACCAGCAGCTTTGAAGACATTTGAAATTCGTGTTCGAAGCTTCAGATGTGTGAAATATTCTCGCGCAGCTCCAAGATTTCAGTCCATGGTTTGGGAAAAGAAGATGAGTTTAGAGGGAAGAAAAGAAAAGTGCAGAGAATGATGGAAGGCAGCAAATTGAAATGAAATAAAAGGTTGTGGAAGATTCAGAGGGGAGAGCGCTCGAGGCCGGTCAGGGAAAAAGCAAAGAAAAGGAGGGAAACTGTAAAACCCAGCGAGGGTCCTTTGACTCTCAGACCCCTCCCTGATCCTTCTTTTTTTGTTTTGTTTTTATTCGCTCACCTCACCCTCTCCCTGCGACTGTCGTTGCCACTCTCACCCCTTCACCTCACACCCCCTCCTCGACCTCCGAATGCAGCACCTGCTCTTCTGTTTATCCTCCCTCCTCATCCCTCCATCCTCCAGGGCTCACGTTAAATGTAGCCCCCCCCCTCCCCCTCCAACTATCTAATAAACCTAAAAGGACAAACATAAGCCCCCCCAAAATTACATGTAGAATCTCCCCCTGGCATTAGCATGCGGCTCTTCTGATATGAGTAAAGCTACACCTGACATTAAAACCCATCTCCTCATTTTCCTGTTTTCCCCCTCAGTTGGCCGCGCTGCACCACGCCGCGCACGCCACTTCCTCTGATGATATTTACCAGATAATTAATATTGACAGGAAGCACTCGGTGAGCTGTCCGCTTTACAAGTATCCACACAAATCCATATCGACAGGCAGGTTCCAGTCTGAGCTGCCCTCCACCTGTTTGTGAGTTTATTTCTGTGTAAACAATTACTGCTAGCTGACAGCGCTCAAACTGGCCTCAGGTGCGTTTACACCTGCAGCTGATCCGATTTCGCTTCATTTAGTTACCAGATTCTTCTGAGTTTTGGCGGCAGAGGTGAAGGGTGGGGGGATTTCAGGTGGCGTAAGGAGGCAAATGCAATTTTTCAACAAAAGATTTCTGGTCTTTCTTCTTATTCGCTCTTCACCTTTTCATATGTCGCTCATTTCAACTTTAATCCCTCCATAACACCTTCCTTTTCTCTCGCTCTCACTCCCTGCGTTTCTTACACCATTTTCCTCACCTCTTCTCTTTCAACCCCTCCTCCACTTCCTCCCGTCCTCCCGTCCTCACCTCTCCCCCTCGCCTCCTCTGTTCTTTCTACTCGCCGTCCTTCCCCTACCCCAATAGCCGCGGC